>JAVQIZ010032986.1:0-35566 GCA_036023535.2 Galaxias brevipinnis
ACTTCAATTCTCATCATTGTCAATGTCCTTGTTCGATTATTGTTTAGTTACTCTGTTAAACAACCAATCTCTTAGTCCTTGGAAAATTCTGATTTGGTTGTTGGGACAGAGGTAAATTGGCTCTCTGGTAGAATCAATCTCCCTTGAAAGAGGGAAGGGGCTTCACCCTCCTTTCTTGGCATTCCATGGGGTCCTTTGTCCAGACCCAAAAGGTGTTATCTAAAGATTTAAACCTTGTTCTCATGCAAAAAACCCAAAGCCAGGCCTTGTTATCTGATCAAGATAACTGTCCTGTCTCTCTGGTCTGGAGAGCATTTTACATCCTCCTCAAAAACCAAATGGGCAGGGAGGTTTAGACGTGTGAAGTTGATTCTCCTACAATTCAGTTTGTCAATGTCTATGGACGGATATTTATAGGGGTTCGTTCGCATTGTGCTATGTAAGCATGCGCCCATAGAACTACAGGCAAAAAAATATAAAATACGCAGCGCTATCAATGCAAGTTATTTGCTACCGGTCATGTTCAAATCAATCGGTGCTACCGTACCGCGAGCTCATTTACCAGCTCGTGACATTATTATAAACGCGTTGATTGGATGTTATATGTCGAAGTGCACTTTGGGAGTCACAGACATTTCTACTGAGACACACAGACGAATCGCCACATGGACGGATCTCTATCACAGAGACAAATCGCTACACACGCACAGATCTCGAAAACGCAGATTTCTGCAACAGCAGAAGTGTAGCAAAAGTCATGTGTAAAAACACATCCAATTGAGAGGCCTGTGTGAGTTGTAATTTATGCTTGTCTGTATTTTCAGCTCTTACAAGCAAAATACGTAGACATTTAGCCATTAATATCCACGCACGTATTTACAGATTTGTCTACACATTTACAGATCTATGCACGCATTCACAGATTTGTCTGAATCAATCAAATCTGAATGCAGACAGATCTTTTTATACACTTACAAACCTGATAACGACGCACGGATTGAGAAACAGATACACAACTCTCCACACGCATTTGCAAATAGTTTTGCTACAATAATGACCCCATTTATTTCCTACACCATGCTTGACAGAAGGTGACAAGCACTCCAGCATCCTTTAATTTTTTCTGGTTCTTCTGTGTGATTTAAACACCTCAAACTCTTTCTAATGTCTGTATTCCTTGCCCATATTAATCTTTTCATTTTATCCAACTGTCTGAGATATGGCTTTTTATTTGGTACTCAGTCTAGAAGGCCAGCATCCAGGAGTTGCCTCGTCACCGTGGACATTGAGACTGGTGTTTTGCAGTTACCATTCAATGAAGGTGCCAGTTGAGGACATGTGAAGTGTCTGTTACTCAAACTAGGGACATGCACTTGTCCTCTTGCTCAGTTGTTCATGGGGCCTACCACTTTTCCTATTCTGGTTAGAGGCTGTTAGCCTGGTTCTGTGAAGGGACTAGTGCACACTATTGTGTGAGATCCCCAGTTTTTGGGGGCAGTTTCTCATATGGAATAGCCTTCACTTCTCTGAACAAGAATAGACTGATGAGTTTGAGAATAAAGTAATTACAAATGCGGACGCTCCAATTAGTCAACTAGCCGTAGGAAGGCCAACTTTATTTCTTCTTTAATCAGCACAAGAGTTTTCAGCTGTGCTAACGAGATTGCGCAAAGGTTTTCTAATGATCAAGTAGCCTTTAATTAATGCAATAAACTTGGATTACCCCAATTAGCCAATTTTTGAGACATCCCTGCAAATTACCTTTTCAACTAGTACCTAGAAATAATTTAGCAATTATTTTTATTTTATTTGGCACTTTTTGCTACTTTTAAAAACAGACTCAAAATTACACAAATACGATTTTCTGTTGCATTTCAATATACATAGGATAGGATGTTATAATATCCATTATGCCATGCACTCACAATGGACATAGCAGAGTAGTGTTCTCTGCTAGCATGTGGCTATTTATGGCTTGCAACCAACTTCCAAATGCACCGCACCAAGTGCACAGGGGGAATAGGGGAATACTAGACAAGGGAAGATTGACAGGGAAAGTCTGTATGAAGGAGGTGGAGACTAGCAACTTATTACTATTAAGAAATAACAAATTAAATGGGCTGCGCTTCAAAGACAAACTAAAACTTGCAGGAAAATAGCCAACCACAAACCAGGAAAAGAGTTTGTCTTGAACTGGGGAGGGTTTCGCCCATAGACTTCCATCTTTATGCTTTCGCAAAAGAGTGAGTGACTTTTACAAGTGCCAAGTAAATGGGTGCCTTCCAGATTCGAAAGCCAAGGGAAGAGAATAATTGTATAGGAAAGTCTCCAGACCTCCAGTTGAGTTTAAGAGAACGAGTTGGAGAAATGGCCACACAATACTAGGGGAGTACTGGGTCCTTATTTTCTCGAAAGGGTAACACCATATGTGGGGTATGAGAAGTTCAGCCTGATGTTAGTGTTTCAAAATACCTGGACATGGTACTGATTCAGTGCTAATAAAAGAACAGTTGTGTCCACATTTCTCTGGCTGTTTGAAATGGAGGGGGTGATGCCAGGTCGATGCCAGGGGGTGACGCCAGGTTTTTTAAGATTACACTTCTCAAGAATCTTCAGGGTACAAATCTTCTTAGGCACAACTGTTTATGGAAACGCTATCGGCGAGTGATGACGTTTCAGGATCATTAAGGGCCGTCCCAATTCGTGGGACCAGATTTCAACCCTCACCCCTTGTGACTGTTTCGAGGTGCAACTCAAAAACCAAACCAGAAGGATAGGGCTAAGGGGTGTAAATTAGGCAATTGGGATTGGGCCAAAGTACTCAGACAGACGGCTTTCACTCACAATAGTCAGTCTGAAAGATACCACGGCCCAACATAGATGAGCCAATTGGTGATGCACTTCGAAAAATGGAAACCACATTCTTTTGATGTGGTAGTGGATACAGCTCTCTCGTCACTTGATGAGAGGTTTCAGAACCTGGGAGCGGTGTGTGAAAAATTTGCAGTGCTCTTTTACTTCCCCAACATGTCAAAAGAAGACTTGTTAGAGCACTAAACCCCGAGCACTGTAACCCATGACGGACAGTCAGATATCGATGGCAAGGAACTTGCTGTGGAAATGCAACATTTTCCACATTTGCCATACAAAAACATGACAAACATGGATCTCTTGACCGTCTTGCATGAGAAGAAGCTGAGAGAAATGTACCCCAATCTGTGTTTATCTCTGAGAATTGAAGCCACACTTTCATTTACAGTGGCTGCTACTGAAAGAAGCTTCTCCAAGCGTAAACTAATCACAACCTATTAAGATCTTCGATAGTGCAAGATCATCTGAGTGTACTTTCCATCATCACCATAAATCATGTGGTCTCACATGAACTGTCTTATGGTGATGTCACCAGTGACTTTGCTGCTGTAGAGCAAGGATTTTGGTAAAATATTTTTTTGTGTGCATGAGTCCACGACCCATGATGATTCGGAAACAACGGTACTGTAGCACATTGCCCGGAATAAGGAGACTGGGGCTACCCCCTGGAGCCAGACCCGGGGGGGATGCTCGACGGCGAGCGTCTGGTGGCCGGGCCGTGACCCATGGGGCTTGGTCTGACACGGCCCGAAAAAAACAACATGGAGCCGCCGCCCTGTGGGCCCACCACCTGCAGGGATAGGCGTCGGGGTCGGGTGCATTGCCAACCGGGTGGCAGGCATGGGTGAGTACCTAGGCTCCTGACATTGTAGACTGGTTCTATGGACGTGGAATGTCACCTTTCTGGCGGGGATGGAACCAGAGCTAATGCGGGAGGTGGAGCAGTACCAACTAGATATACGCATGGCACTGGGTCTGGAACCAAACTCCTGGAGAGGGGCGGCTCAGTGAGGGAAAGCAGGGCTTGGCCCAGGCTCTGTTGAGCAGGGGAGGGGAACTGCTGACCCGGACTGGGGATATCATTGGCCAGTGGAAGGAGCACTTTGAGGAACTCCTTTACCCCACCAACTCGTCCTCTGTGGAAGGGGCAGAGTTCGAAGACCCGGGGGAAGCCTCACCCATATCCCTGGCAGAAGTCACTGAGTTAGTTAAGAAGCTCCTCAGTGGCAAGGTGCCGGGTGTGGATGAGATTTTCCCCAAAATGCTGAAGGTTCTGGACATTGTTGGGCTGTCTTGGTTGACACGTCTTTTCAGTGTTGTGTGGAGGTCAGGGACAGTACCTATGAATTAGCAGACTGGGGTGGTGGTTCCCATTTTTAAAAAGGGGGATCGGAGGGTGTGCTCCAATTATCGGGGTTTCACACTTCTCAGCCTACCGGAGAAAGCTTCTGCCAGGGTGCTGGAAAGGAGGCTCAGACAGATTGTCGAACCTCTGATTCAGGAGGAGCATTGTGGATTATGTCCTTGTCATGGAACAGTGAACTAACTCTTTACCCTTTGAACACGTGCAACACCGTATTGTGTCAAGGAAGATGCTTTGTAAAAAGAAATGTTCTGTGCGTGTTCAATTTAGGTATGTCTTTTCAGACCAACATTTAAAACTATAACCATCACTAAGAGGTCTACTCTTCAATTATGCTTGTTTACTATGCACTGTGGGGAAAAAAACTTCTCAGGTTCTTTGGTATGTAGTCAGGTTTTAAGAATTTATTCAGTATAAAACAGGATACAATCACAATCAAAGGAAACATTGGTCATTTGTCAGTGGACCCTTATGCTGTTCCTAAGCTGAAATGGTGTCCAAAGACTTTCACAGAATACTTGCACCCTGGGAACAACATGTTTAAAACAGTTCCATTTGTGTAAACAGGTGATAGTGTTGAAAGAACAGCAAAACAGTTGTAGTTTCCCAGCCCTCACCAACTGACCGGACACGGTCGTCCTTACCTCTATGTACCATGACAGTGTACCAGTATTCTTAGAATATTATTAATTATTATGTCACTGTGATAACTAATATGGTAATCCCTAAACAAGAAGTATGGTCTATGAACCATGGCAGTGTACTAGTATTCTTAGAATAGGATTAAGATGATTGTGTCACTGCAATAATTAATATGGTGAGGAATAACGGTACCAATCATAATATGGAAATGTATGATTGTTTAAACAACACGTACTGAACTCTATTTGGGTTTATGTCCATTTAAGTTTAGAAAGCAGGACTAAAGATGATACATAATTGTGTATGGTAACTGTCAAGCAACAGAAGAAGCAGCTTGGAGTTAGCTTCTGCACAGCACAGTGCACTAATCTGTTCTCCATGTTTTCATATAAAAACACAGCTTGTGCCTCGGGTGTCTGTTTCCAAAATAACACTCAATAAACCTGGCACCATTTTAGTTTGTTTTGTTTTTAGAGGCTCATGAATGGGTAACTACTTGTTCTAGAACTCTATCTAAATTATATCATGACACAACTTTGAAATACAGGAAGGTGTGCTCTTACTGGATTGGAATATGTTGTTAAAGCCTGATCATCATAAATTAAGATTTATTTTTCCAGGAAGAGTCCCGCCTGGGTAATGGATCTGACCAGATTTGTGTCCTGTCTGGCCTGTGTCTCAGTGCCAGACGCAGCATGGGTTTGCTGCATCTTTAAAGATTGTGTGAAGGCTTTATAAGAGCACATTTGCTCCAGCCCCAACAGTGTCAACAGCAGAGGTGTGATGTGTCAGACGTGAGAAAGAGTTCTGTTTGCCAAGAACGTCATGTCCTGAGTCGTGTCTTTGCTTTAATACTTGTAATAGCTACGACCCACGAAGGCTGTGGTCTGTTTACTTGTCTGTTTAAAGGAAATGTTAACTACTACATATTGCTAGAAATCATTGTCATCATCACTCAACACTAAATCTGAAGGAACATTAGTCACTTACAAAATATAAACAATAAATAATGATTTTGTTTAATCAAAATGATGTAAACATCTTTAGTTCAACCTGTAAGGATGTATCACTGTAAATGAACAACAATGAACCCACTTACAAGTTTCTCAAAAATGTGTAATAGAGATGATAGATTAAAAGGGTCATCCTCTTTACAGGTGATTACTCTACTGTCTTGTTTCAGTTTGGTCTTTATCTTTAGAATAAAATATGATGCCTAATATAGTTGATTAAATAAGTATCTGTGGATCACTAGTCTGAAGATCAGTGTAGACGGTATGTCGTTTCCTGTTCTGCCTTCAGTGCCCACCAGGGCCCTCTGTGGAAGTTTCCCCTGCTCTTTAAATGGGCCTGTGGCCTCTCTCATTGTTTGCCCTACAGCCATTTCCAACCACTTACCAACACCTCCCTCCATTGCTCCCCTCCCCTCAGTCGCTACAGGCTTTTGTTGCGCTCCAAAGCCACTCGTTTTAACAGTGTCATTATTTTGCATGTGAGCTGAATAACTTGAAAACAGCAACAGGACCTAGATTTGGACTGTACCGTATTTCCCCATGACAGTACCAGTCAAAAGTTTGGACACTTTCCCGTTCACTTGGTACTGTATAATGGATTTCCTTGAAGTATCTTATGGTTTGTTAAATAGTGCCTAAATCGGTAATGCATTAATGAAACTGTACTACAATCTTACGGGTGACAAAACTGACATCAGAATGAAAACATACCACTTCCAACTTCCTACATAACTAGTTCTAATTCTAATAATAATTAAACTTGTTGCCTTTGACATCATGCCGGTTTCTCAATTTAAACTGTGTGGGTACGGTTGCTGCTTCCATTTGCTAGGTTAACGGAAAAAGGACAACACAAATTGTCGGTTCTGTTTGTGCCGATTATATGGGGTGTATTGTAACGCACACGATAATAGAGTGTGTGTGTGTGTGCATGTGCGTGTGCGTGTGCGTGTGTGTGGAGTTTAACTGCAAACTTGGAATGCCTCCTTGCCAATCACAGTTCCGGGTAATGGAATGAATTCGCCCTATATTTAAACATGATCAAAAGTTGTTACTATGGCGATGCTGTATGGAGAGGAGAGAGTGAGGATCTGCAGCAGTTCAGGGCATTGTCTCGAGGTGGCCTAGCTAGACACTCATTGTAGGCATAGCCTGGGTAGTTAACGGAAACTACAGAGTATAGCGATCGTAGGTAGCAATAGGCGACAGTGAGTAAGAGTGAGAGGACAATTGTGGGGAAAGCATGTCCTCTGAATTTAGGTGGGGGCACTGGCCCGAAGAAAGCTTGATGTACATTGAAGGAATTTGTGTGGCTTTGGTTGAAGACAAGTCAAGTCAAGATGATGCGTGCTGGGGCATCTGTTGATTCTGGTTCTGCTCCAGGAGAGCCCAAACAGTGTTTAAAGTGAAAGTGCTCTACTCTCTGTGTGTGAGCATCGGCTAAAGCCTTTCCTACCTGCAAAAGGAAAAGTAGATCCAGTTAGTTAAGTTCCCTCATAGTAATAATCTATTAGGTCAGTTATTTTTTTTTTTGCTTTTGTTTTCTTAGATTTTGTTTGAAGTACTCTTAATTTATTGTCTGTGATGTATTGTTGTATTGGGAGTTTTTATTTTTGTGGGGATTGAATCCTTTTAAACTACGAAATGCATAACACTTTAAATGCATAATATTTGTGAATCTACTGCATTCCCTGGTGTTATTCATCAAAATGCTTGATATGTGTGTCACAGGAACAAAACAACCAGCAGCACATTTACATTTACATGGCATGCTAAATAAGCCTTTTTCACAAGGGTTCTATTAATACCACAAGACATTCAAAATGGCCTTTTTGTTTATGGTATGTGCATTACCCTTGCCATATCATACCCTTGCAATGCATTGTTAATACCAAAGTCACTGAGCACAGCTCAGACCTTATCCTATTATAAGCATTCTGTATATTGATTTTCCGACTTACTGTTTGGTTTCGTAGCCATGGAAGCATGGGTGAGCACCTCACTTATCTGTTCTTATGATAAATCTCATACTTGTGTTGACACAATCCTCAACATCTCATTTTCTTTCCTGTTTTACTGTCAGGTCGATAATGTCAGCTGTGGGTTGCACCACCACCCTAGAGGAGATAACAGGCCACAGAGATTATCAGAAAAAGAGAGCAAACCCTCTTTCTTTGTGTGTGTCTGTTTCTATCGTTCTCTCATTCTCTCTTTCTCTATCTTGCTCCTAAATTCATACACAGTACACACACACTTTCTAAGCTCAAGAAACTGAAGCCCCTCCATTACAGACTTGAAAAGGGATGTGTGTGTCTTTGTTAGATTGTGTGTGCGTGTGTGTGTGTGTGTGTGTGTGTGTGTGTGTGTGTGTGTGTGTGTGTGTGTGTGTGTGCACGCACTGGAAACTCCTCCCACCCACTGTGTACTTTGACCAGTAAAGGTGTGCTGTTGGCCTGCCTTCAAACACCAAGCCAGCCTGTGCTGTAACGAGCCAACAGACTTCCCAGAAGGATGTTAGCTACAATGGGGGAACTAGAGAGGTCCTGTGATATGAACACATTATTATTTACCAGCTATCGAGAAAAGCCACCAGACAAAAAATATGATATTGGAGATCTGACAAGCACTCAACTAATACAGTAGCGTTTTAAATTGATTAATACAAAACATTTTTGTAGACAGTGACTGCAAATGAGAGTACAGAAGTAGAGTGAACTAGACTGGGTGCAGTATTACAGTATTTAAAATACGGTTAACCTAGACAAACGTTTGCAACATTGCTCATGCATAATCTTGCAGCTACACATGATGAAAACAGCATGATAAAAAAACAGAATTGAGTTCTTCTCCCTGTCTTTATCATGTTACATCTGAATAATATACATGGAATGAAAGTCTAGCAATAGGTAATATGGTTATAAAGAGCATCTCAGGTCAAGGATTTGAGAGATATATGCACCTCGGGTTTGACATTCCGATAAATGTGTGAGACATCTCCCTCTTGTGGTGAGTATTAGCATTAACAAATGTTACATACACCAACAGCCTGTCTCCAGGCAAACATAACATAACCTAAAGGTTATGTAGTAATAATAATCAGTATACAGATGCACATTTGTGCACTGTACACCATAAAATACTGTGTGCCACACCATAAAGATTCAAATATACGTGAAGGTAAAGAGGACCATAAGGAAATCCACAGCATTAAAAGTTGATGTGAGATCAGTATGTCATCAACATGGGGTCTCTGGCATCTCATTGCCTCCTCCTCACAATAGAAGTACGAGACCTCTTGATTGCTATTCAATATTAGATTGATGTGGATTGTTTGATCAAACCCCTATTCTATTAGCAAGGGCTTAGCAAGTTTATTTAGATGAACTACACTTTTTCTTTCTTTCTGTATAGCCTTCTTCTATATTGATACTAGGAATAGGTGAGAAGTGATGAAACATGTGGGTTTGAGGAAGCAGTGAGATTTGCCGTAGCTTTAAGGCACAACATTACGTGAGCACAATTCTACAGTTATTTTTGTTTATATAGGACTATAATGGATTAAGGAGAGGCTCCCTTGGCTTGTGACTGTATTTCTGAGTTTTCTCTTTTGAACTTTGGAAAGGCATAGACCTGCACACACCTGTGATAACTTATACTATAATTTGACAAGTCAAGACAAGTGGTTTTGTCATGATGTGAGGTGGAAAAGACAACCCACCTTGTGAAAATACAAGATAGACAGGTTATTTGACAACAAGGTTATTAGACAACAAGACGGATGACAACTCACAGTTTGATCATCAAAGGGACCAAATATAAGGGACTTCAGTGTAAATCTTAAACTTCCCATGCTATCTGACAAAGTAGATTAAATAAATAAAAATCAATCCAAGAAGTTAAGTATGAAAGCTAATTTAAAATAAGACAACGCTTGAAAACAGTTTTTACTCACCACATGGCTCATTGTTGCTACTCACTGCTGTTACTCACGGCGCCAGGCTTGACCATGCTTGTTCTTGCTGCTGCGCACCCACCTCCACATACTTCGGATATAATGTTCAGTATCTGTCAGGGGGAATATACCGATATCTACTCCCTACCCATAGGTGTTCATTCCGTGTGTGTATTTTCCCAACAAAGGGCTGTTCCATATCAACAATTACAGTTAGAGATTGAGAAAGCAAAGGTCAATGTTAAGTGTCCATTGCAATCACAGTATGTCCTGGTTTATGAAACCTTTATTTAACCAGGAAACACTCCCGTTGAGATGGGAGACAAATGGCGTCAGCATATATAAAAAACACATGGTTACAGACAGACAACACAAAACGAGCATTAAAAAGAGCAAAAAAGTAAGCAAATTATAAAATACATTTACAGTATATATTATCATTTCAGTTGTGAAAATTATTTGAGAAACAATTATATCCACAGAGGCTGTGTTAATGTACAAGTGACCTGAATAACTGTAATGTATTCCATCATATAGAGATGAGTAATGTACAAATGCCCTGTAACTGGATTTAGCAGATCACCTAGTTGGTAAACCTTTGACTTTCCCCACTGTGCTGTTGTTCCAGAATCCAAACAATACCCTACTAGAAAGGAAACCATTGCAGAATACATTTTGTAATATGATCTGACAAAATGTACACGTCTTTTGAAATTGTGTTTGTTTTGGAGAGAGAAATAAAAAAAATGTCAAAGACAAAAAATATCTCAGATCCTTCTTAGATTGGACAAAGGTTGTGTTAATCAGTACCAATTCCTTTCATAGAATGTACAGCATAGCTTGTTAACTGCAGGAAGCGAACATTCAAATAAAACACCTTTTCAACCTCCACACCTTGGTTCAAATTCTCTAGATATGAGATATCACTTCCTTTTTAGTTGAGTTAATCAATTCCCCACAGAGTTATAGTTCTACCAGGAAGACGGTTGAGAAAATAAGCCCAACAAATGTCCCTAAAGGCACACATGTTCCAGTGCTGCTCCTGGTACTGGGGGTTCTGTCTAAAAAAGACTCCTTTGTTTGTGCGGTGGCCAGGTACCTCCCTGACCTGGGGGTCTGCAAAGAGCAATTATAGGTCCAGTCCTTTTGCAAATGGGGTGCTTGAATCAGGGTACTTTTAATAGTCAGCCATCCTCCATCTTCTACATGTTCTATGGTTTTCAAAGAGGAGGCAGGAACGGCAGTGGGGCCGTGGAACCAGTGTACTTCACCTTCTGGGTGTACCCCTGTGAACGTACACGTGGGCCCCTCACCTGTAAGCTCCACAGAAACATTTCTGTAGCACTCTGAAACGAAGACCATCATCACAATATTTTAAAAGGAAAAATTATAAAACTGAAAACTTGGTTATGCCAGTTTTTTTTTATTGTAAGAAACAATTCTGAAATATAAAAATTCTTACCATTATATTTGACTTTGAAACTAAACTATAAATATGAGACAATTTAACATGAATTATAATTAAGACACCCACCTCTTAACTTGACCATGGTATTTTGTTGCACAATGCCCTTATTAGACCGTAGTTTGCACACATACTCTCCTTCATCTATTGGTTGTACTTGCTGAAAGGTTAGGGCCAGTTGCCCATGTGTATAGCTGCATTCAAAGACACTAGGTGTGCTGTTTTGGTGCGTAGTCATCTCCCCAGTGTCTTCTACATTACATAGCTGCAGGTGCCTTTTGACCAGTGTCCAAGTCATGTGTTTGATTGACAGTCTGTCTTGGGAGGGTGACACACTGCAGTTAAGGGTCACACTCTGACCGCAAGTAGCAAATGGCAAGTTGGTAACATTTAGTTGGACCATTTCTGTGAAAATATAAAAGTTGTGGTTGTGATAGAATATTATTATTAGAAATGATTCTTATTAGAATCAAAGTGGTACGGTTGCGTTTCCTTACCCTGCTTTGATGATGTGACAGCAGCATAGAGCCACAGCAGGACGGCAGGAACGGTAGTCATCTGCATACTCACCTGCATTGTGACTTCATCTACCCTAACAAAGTTATATTCAACCCATTACATACGCATACAGAGAGCTTTCTACTATAGCTTTGTATATCTGCATCACATTGATTTAATTGCAAACTAGAAGGGGAATTTTGGAAAAGGACTCACCTCAAGAATGACACACAGAAATGACTGGCGTTGCCTTAGTTTCACATGGCATTGCGTTTCCTTGTTGTTCCACCACTTCAGAACACACCTCCCAATAAAGGCATGGGAGGCTTTACAACTCTGGAGGCATTGTAGAGAATCTTGCTTATCTTATCTGATGTATGAAATGGAAGGCTGTGGTTAATTATAAATCAAGTCATAAAAGACTGGTGTAAAAATATACCTGTAATATTTCCTTTGTTATGCCAACCAGGGAGTGAGTGCTATAAAACAGTCTTCCATTTTATGTTTCTCTATTGATAATAAAATAATAATAATAACTTTATTTATATAGCGCCTTTCAAAACAGGGTTACAAGGTGCTTTACAATAAAAATAAAATAAAAACTGTAAAATAATTTAATATAATTAAGACACACTAAAATCACACAGGTAATACAAATAAACAAAAAATAAACTAAAATAACAAAATAAAAGGCGACGGTTAAGAGAAAGCTTTAAGATAAAAGTGAGTTTTAAGAAGTGATTTAAAAGAGGAAACTGAGGTGGTCTGCCTGAGATCATTAGGCAGGGAGTTCCAAAGCTTAGGGGCTCAAGCAGCAAAAGCCCGGTCACCCTTACAGCAGAATTTGGATTTGGGAACTATTGAAAGGGCCCTGCTGGAGGATCTCATGCAGCGATCGAGTTTACATGGTAAAAGCAGATCGCAGATATGGCAGGTGCCAGACCATTCAAGGGTTTGAAAACTAGCAGTAAAACCTTAAAATCAATTCTAAAACTCACAGGCAACCAATGAAGGGCAACAAGGATAGGTGTAATGTGGTCTCTTCAAGTACGAGTAAAAAAAAACTGGCAGCAGCGTTTTGAATCAATTGCAATATTTGGATGCTTATCTTATCTATTGAATAATACCATATCTCCTTCATTTATTTTGAAGTGTAGTTTTACTCAGAAATTAAATCATGCAGTTCAGTTGCACACATCAGAGCCAGGCCATTCGAGGCACATAAAGATTGTCTTTTTTTCCTTTACATAGATAGCATTTTGTGTTTTTTGGCTCCCATATACAGTACATGCTGGACGGACATTTGCAATGCTTTTGCTACCTATATGTACTGTAATAAAACGTTAGTTACAGTAAATAATATTCTGCAGTTGTCAACTTATAAAACATTTAACAAAGACACGTTTATATTGAAGTCAGTCTTCTAACAAAGTGGTATGAATGTTATAGTCCATGTGTTGATGATTTTCGTGTGTCAATCCATGATTGATAGTTTACGCAGTTCAAATTACAAATAACAACCAATCTCCTGTTTCAAACGAGTGCACTCAAATGTCTGACAGGTCACATGCTCACAAACAACAGAATTCCCCCAAAAATTCAAAGCAAATCACAGCAAATAGTGGCCTCAAGTAGTTGACCACCTCAATCATTTGCTGTTACAATTTTCTTCCAGCCTTGCCCTGTCATGATTTATCTAGCTGCTGATCCACAGGAACTGCTTTGCCATCGAGCTCCATGCTGTGCGTGTTAGTAAGGGTGCGTGTGTATTCACTATGTGAATTGTTAGCGATCCTATGGGTTTCACTGTAAACACTTAAATGCCTTTGCTAGTATTATTTTACATCCCTACCACACCGTCAATTAATCTGAAAGGAGAAAACAACCACGGACCTCATGCTTATTAAATTGAACACACACAAACACACACACACACACACACACACACACACACACACACACACACACACACACACACACTCAGCCTAAACCTAAGGAAAATGAAATATTACAACTTTATCCTGGGCGACAAATGATAACAGTGTTGTTGCCTATTTTCACAGCTTGGGGAGATCCATCCTGAATTTTATTGTTGTGGAGCCAGACTACCCTAATGTCAGGGTTTATTTATAAAAACATCACAATATTCCATCTCCCACACACAATAATAGCTGCTGCAACTTTGAGAAAGGAACTTTCTTGAGCATAGGGTTTCTTCAAGTGCCAAAGTCCAAAGTTTTTTTTAAATCCACACTTGCGAATGGTGGCATTGAGCGGAGCAAGCTGTGCTAGTGATTAGTCAGGTGTATTTACTGATCTCCCTCAAACGCTAGCAAACTACCTTTCAGCGTTCTTTCACTTGACAAGTTTGTAATAGCCCCTGTACTTTAACTTTTTGAGTCAGAAAAATTGCAAGAATTTGAATATTAACACTCAAAAAGGCCAACCTCCTGAATCTTTGGTCCCTCCTATCCCTCAATGGCCCATCCCACACATGCCCGTGCATGCTGACTTGACCTCATGAGCCTGAGCAAGTCAGTGTTTCATGAATCATGTGTATGTTGTGCATATTGTTGGTTCTCACCAACAACACATAAAGCCATGTCTGATAAGGTGAGAAACAAAAGAATCCCGAACGTTTGATAGTTAACGCTCTTAAACGGAGTGGTTCACACCAAGCAACGAGCACAGACACAAATGACCGTTTTCATAGTAACGACATACAGTTAGTAAGCTAACGTTAACAAAAACAATTTCATAATTTTATTACCCTATTAGTATGAGCTAGTGCGTGACAATCATTTTTATTTAGCAGCGACTGTCACCATATAGCTACTATACGTTGCTGAGTATATCCAACAAATGCATGCAAACGAATAATGCCTTTTTGACATAAATCTGGTGCAATACTTCATAATGTTCTAAATCTGCACTTGGCGATATGACAAGCCAAGTCTTTTGCGACGATATGCAACGACTTCCGCCGCCTTGCAAGTAGCCTACTAGTTCACACCGCTGCTACTTTGTCTGCAACGTGAATTGTAACAACAAGCTTGTTTGGAGGGTGACGCTGTATTTTACCAAGGAGTGTGCATGTGAGGTGATTGACAGGCAGATAGCCCTTACTCCTTGCAAAAACTCCCCTGATTGGTTGGGGATAGGCGGGCGTCCCTAGATTTTTTAAAGGCTGAATACAGGGCCCAGGGCGCTCATATATAGCGCACCTTCTCTCTGAGCATTTGGATATCCTCCAGGAGGTATGTAATAAACTTAATAAAAAAACGGAGTTTTTTTTTCATTTATAGCTACAAATTCAAACTTGTGTACTGCACCTTTAAATAAACTAGAGTAGTAACAGAACCCAAGAGCCACTAAACGTTTAAGCTCCGTCTGGACACTAAGTCATTTTACTGAAGAGAAACAAGGTGCTTTCTCAAGCACATAATGGCAATGATGCAACATTGAATACAAGAAAAATAGGAACTATGCAGTCAAAAAGCACAAGTGAAAGCAATAATCCTAACTGGTAGGACTAGGAGCGTTTTTTCCGACTCCCTCTGCTGGTTGCAGCATAGTCCAGACCCTGACAAGGTGAACAGCAAGCTAAAGGCACTAATTACTCTGTCCATTAGCATTTCTTCCTTTTAAACATACATGTCAGCGACATTACAGCACATTACAGCACCTTTTTAAAAAATCTATGTCAGATAAATGGATGGTTATAAACGGCTGCACCAAGCTGCTCCTTAAGAGAGAAAGTACTACAGTTTGTCCAAATCATGGCAAAACATGATTGACTATTAGTATTAATAGTACAATGTGTACGTCAAAAGCAAAAGTTTACAAAGCATAATTCCTCCCCCTTTTAGTTAAATATCATTTTTTGAAAAGCTGATTTGAGTCTTAAATCAGTATAGTGCAGTATAGTATTCTACCTTGTCCTTAATTCATTTAGTATTAAAATGTTAGATATAAAAGAAACATATTTTTACAGGAAGACCTAACCAATTAGCTACTGAAACAACGTAAAACGGCTTTTATAAAAAAAGATTTTTGGGTTTGGGTTAAATCAAGAGGGTTCATATGCAAATGAGCGAACTTCTCACAATGTATTGTTCTGTTGAGGGTGTTGACGAGTATGTTTGCCATGTTTGCTGATGGATCGCCAGCTGTAGGGTAAGCTCTGTGGCCCAGCTGCTTCCTAACAAGCTTTACAGAGGGATGAGAACGCTAAACTTCTGTTTGAGAGGGTAATCCTTCTGAAATGAGCTCAAAATAAGATCAGGGACATGGAGTCTGGCGCTTGTCTGTTTTAGTGTGCACACGCTACCTGCTCTAAGAGATGCACATGCATGCAAAAATGCAAATGTTTACCATTAGAGAAGGTTAGCAGCTAGTTTTACTTTCACCTGAGTCAATGTGATTTATAAAGTACCTTTAAGTCTAAACATAGTCTTGGTTCAGACTTGGGTCCTGAATTTAAAACAGTATGGTACTTTCGACCTTTTGGAGGTGTTATTATGTAAATCACTGAGGTTAGCAACATTCAGAAGCCTCATCAGAAGATAAATGCTGAAAAGTGAGAATATTATCTCTGTTCTTAGAGAAACTGTATTAATTGGTAATGTCCCCTTAAATAAAATATTCATACGTTTTATTTTTTTTTACTTGACCATTATAAAATGACATGTAATTCTATGTCTATGATACTTTAAAACTGCCTCTTTATTCGTTCCATTATGTGAAAGGTTTCACATAACCTGTATTTCTGCCTACCATAGAATCTGCTCCACTGTATTGTACCTTATTGGGTGCCAATATAAACATAGGATGTAAACGTCCTTCATAGTTCAAAAGCCTCAGGTAGCCCCACTACAATATACAATATACAATATACGGATACTTCATCTGCAGATTGTAAAAAACTATTATATTTCCCATCTCCAACTTGCCATTCTACAGCATCTTATTACAGTATATCGTATTTCAGTCAGAGCCAAGCCTTGTATTTATCGAAGTTCTTAAACTTTTCTAACCAAATACTGCTTTCATTTTAATTCCAGATTTCCCCTTTTTCTGTAAGCCCTGCCTTTTCTGTTGTCCTTTGTACATTTTTGTTATTTTGTGTTTCGCATTTGTTTTTGTGTCTTTTGTTTGAGTTTTCCAAGTTAATTAACCTGAATTGTCCCTGAAGAATATTTCATCTCTGTTTATTTTGTAACACCTTTCCCTCATCACCGTCCTGATGATAACTTGGGTCTTGCTTTCCTCTCCCTATTACAGATACCTGTCATCTGGTGATATCAATGACTCACAGCCTTCAGGCAGTCATGCATTTTAAAGAATTTGTAACAAGATATTAGTGCAAAGTTAACTTGTCTACAACACTGAGAAAATGTTCCAAGAAGGAGTGGGAAATGGATTTTGACTTTCAGTGTGGTGCTAGAGGAGTATGTAAGACATACTTTTCTGTAAGTGATTAACCCATTGCTTTAATGTTTAGTCGAGTTTTAGTTTGATTAAACACAGTTGCTACCTTTTGGGAGGTATTCCATTATTCCCCAACAAGGATAAACAATGTTTATTCAAATTACTTCACATTAGTTAAAAGAAATTAAAAAATATATTATATTGTTTCTCTAACAGATAGGCTCTCTTTTAAGCTGACAACTAATTTAAGTGATTACATCAAAAGTAATTTGACATAGCACAGGTCAAAATGTCACCTTGTATTTTACAAAGAGCTTGGGCTTTAGATCGTTGGCTTCCACTGATGGCCTCTATAAAGCCATTACCCTTCAGAAATGAAGCATCTGCCCATTAGGGAGTTCAGTCATAATGATTTGTTCTGATGACGGAAAGGCCATTCACTCCATCACAGCTTCCACACCTCTGCAACCCTTTGACTGAACACTGTTCTTAGAGAGTAGACTCTTTGAAGTGTCAATCTTTGTCTTTGCTGTATAGGTCACCAACACAAAGGACAACCCATAAGAAAGCAAAATAAAAAAATTACATCTCATTAGTGTCTCTTTTCTCCTAGACACAGATACTTAAATGAGTTTTCTCTCTTACCTCACAAAATCTCCAGAGAAATAATGACATATAGTCTCACAATTGTCTTAAACTGAGCAGTAAAGGAGATCTCAGAAGTATTTATGACAGGTATTTTTATCTCAATCAAAGCTCAACAATGACTAAAAATCAAGTTCTCCTTTACTTCCCTGATGTTGCTCCAAAGAGGCCTTTAGGAGTAAGAAGTCAGAAACAAACATGTACAAATGAGACAAGATTTAGAACTCATTTATTGCTCCTAGACAACAATGAGACAAATAATCGTTCCTGTGGGAAACATCCATTTTGCTTGCTGTGATGCTAATCACCCTTTGTTGAAAAACGTAGTGAAGCATATAATGGTTTCAAGGGGGATAGTCAAATAAAAACTAGATGACACAGCTGATTTAACAGCAATTCTGTGTCCAAATTGTTCTATCTATGGCAATGTTTGAAACAACTGACTTTAATATGTCTACTATATAGTGAATACCGAAATCTAGTGTACTACTTTTAAATTGTTAGCATACTCAACTGGAACATGTGACCAAATCCCCAGCCTTTCAAAAATTCTGTTTCTATTCCATTCTACCATCGGCATACTGCATAATCATTCTTCATCCAGTGTAGTATGTTAAGGTTACATAGTATGCCGTTTTTTAACACAGCATAACTGTATATTTTTGCATTCCCTCAATTGAAAATAAACATAAACTGTCAATTTGTTAAAACTGTTTTTGTACAGCTGGAGGTAAAACAATGTATTACTAGCAGACCTAGCAGACCTAACCACATCAGCAATGTCATGGTTCAGCTTAAGCAATCTTATTGCCCCATAAAAACTAAACTCATTCAATGATTTTTTAGTTAGCGTTCTATTTCCGTGTGTATCTCCTGTTCAACTGCTTCATTTTTTTATCTACATTTTGAAGATTTAAATGTAAAAACCATATGACAACTTTCCATTTAGCTCGTGTTTACTTTTAATTTGTGGATATTACCATCCTAATCGAAGACCTGTGTCTCACAAAACCTACAGGGAATCCACCAAACAGCAAATATGAACACAGGAAGTCATTACAGCAGCTTCACAGTGTCCCTGAAAAGTAATTGAGTGTGCCATCATTGACTTTGGCAACATGGTTTGACCAACTCAACAGAAGCCAGCAGGGCTTGTCTCACCTGCCAGAATCCTGTGTGTGCACTGGGTAGTTCTAATCTGGGTGACAGTCAAAGCACATTCATCACTAGAGGATTGTATTGGGCTAGTGCCAAGGTCCAGGCAGTCCACACACACAGCAGAGGGGACCCAAACACTGACAGACTGACTAATCAATGCTCAGTGGCTGTTTCAAATTAAAAGTTTTTCTCAGGCAACCATGCAGATGGAATAAAAAGGACAAGCAGTGTATCATCATCCAAGGTTCAATATTATCTAAAAGAAAGGTTTTCTTTTAAAGACACCTTCCTTTTCCCTTACAGCTTTTTGTTTTCTTAAGGTTTCAAAGGAACCTGAGTGAGAGGGTGGGTTTTGGAATGCACTACCAACAATGAAAGTTTACTAAACGACTTCCTTTTGTCTACTCAGCGTTGAGTGTCTTTTCTAGGAATTGCCTCAATTAATTTTTGGTGAACCAAATTTCCATGCAAAAGGGAACCAAAAGAAAATGCTCTAGATATTTCTGTTTCTTTCGTTTTTATCTGGATTGAAAACGGTACAGGTTTCTAATTTAGTCACACTTCTCTGTGGAAACTTTGGTAATGAGCCAGCTATATTCTGAGTGGAGGCGGTGCCGTTGTGCAGCCATTACTGGGCAAAATAAAGCAAACTAGATCGTTGTTTCAATTAATTTCTGGGAGCATTCTCGCGAGCCCAAATGCACAGTTTGAGACTTGCCAACGAATGTTAGAAGTATTTACACCTGACCACCAAAGCATGACAAAAAACATTTAACAATTACATTTTAAGTGTTACTACCCAAATCTAGGGCCCAAATTAAAACACATCGATAGATGCAAACATTTCTCGACAGCTTTTTTTCAAGAGTTTCCATTGTGTCAACATGCTGGATCTGTATTAAACCTTGCCGACTCCCTTACCCACTGCAGTACCTCATGCTGTGTTCTAGCACAGCAAAATCTGTTGTTTCCTGTAGGAGCTGACAAAACAGCCCCCAAAGCTATTTTAACACAAGTCATGTCAAGCAAATATAAATCATTTATATTGTAACAGGTGGCCACAATATCACACTCCTGTTCAAATATTTTTAATTCCCTACATACATTTATGAAATTGTTTTATTTTAACAATCTTAACAGTAGTAATTATTTCATGCAGCACTTGAAAGCATTATTTCTATCCAGTAAAATATTATTTCTGCCCAGTAAAATAGTGTGATTAACTAAAAGCAAGTGTATGCGTACCTGCCGCTTCTTTGCTTGTCAGTTCTGATAACATCGTTCAGCTGTCTATCCCCGTGACCAGTGGCTCCTACTAACATACGTCCCCACGGGTCTTCCCCCCTTCACTGTCAAGCAGACACTCATGAAAGATTGGTTCCAGTGTGACTCATATCCTGTAGAGCGCAACATCCTTTTTGCATGAGAGCAACCCCTTACTTTGTCCTGCCAAAGTTTACATGTCAAGTATTTATAAGTCTTGGGGAAATACATTTCAAAAATTTATTTTAAATGGCAAAAATAAATTATAACAATATCATCATGCTCTTATGGATGGCAGGATTGCCCCTTAAACGTTGCCACTGGATCCCACTTTCCCTTTCCTGCATAAGTATAACCGTGCACCCACCGCCAAGTGTTTTGTACAACATTTCTAAATAGGTGATTGAATTAGTGCACTTTCAAAGCAAAGGTAACCTGCCTCTCCATACAAGACTACAACCCTGACTACACCATCTGTAACAGTGCATTCCCAAGTTCTGCAAGTTTTCACACACTAGTGTGCATTGACATTGTAACATGTAAACCCATTTTCCTTTCAGTTTTAGCCCGACTACGAGGTTCTCTTGTTCCAGCCCAGGAGACGACAGGCTTATTGTAACTAAGAGGCAACTAAACACTTACCTGGAGCCTTTATCGATCGGCTTCACTACAGCCACACACACACACGAGTGCCCTTTAAAGAAAAAGTTACAACACAAATGAAACTGTGACAGTGTGGTCACAAAGGGCTTAGACATTGCTGCCAGGTTTCTGACATATTGCAGATTGGAGTATTATTGTTATACAGTACCAGTCAAAAGTTTGGACACACTTTCCCATTTACTTGAATGGGAAAGTGTATCCAAACCTTTGACTGGCACTGTATATTATATGGCACAAAAGAATATACACATTTTCAAATTCACTAACACTTGTTAATGTTTGTGTTTGGTAGCAATAAAACAGTGTGTTCTCATATTTCTCAGAATGTCAGCTCACATGTCCCTTAGTTTTATTCCACATTTCCTCATAAATGTCATTGATTTACTTTTCGCTATACTTTATTTACTTCTACTTTATTTCCACTTTGTTTTCAGAATAAACCTCAATGTTAAAGTAGGCACACCATATGGCACCAAATAGTTAGTATGTAGAAGCTGGTGCCATGGTGCATGGGGCCCATGCTGTGTGTGAAACACAGAAGCAGAGCAACATGACCTCGGGGATGGAGGGCAGAGAGAGGGAGGCCGCGTCATGACACTTCTCCCTGCTCGGAATTCCTCTCTGTTCCTCTCGCTGCCTCCTCCTCCTCTGTTGTTTCACATTCACGGGGGGCTGCCCAGCGCACATAAAGGGGTTTCATGCTGGTGGATTTTTTTTTTTTCTGTCATCAATCCTGTTAGTCATGCTCCAGTCCCCGTCTCCCTCCCTCCATCATTTCAACCCGGCCATTCCCCCCAGCTTGGTGCATTGATCGCCGGGCTTGTCTCGAACCAAGCTGCCTTCGAAATCCAGCCCTGGGGAAAAGGGAACATTGTGACATTGGTCTGCAAGGCCTTCTGTTTTAATGAAAAGCTAATGCCCATAAGTACATTCACACACTCTCTCTCTCACACACACACACACACACACACACACACACACACACACCCCGTTTAAGCTGCTGTGGCCGGGCAGATGCTGCTTCATAATTACCTGTGCTGTGCTGCTGGCCCCTGTGGCATTTTAGCACATGGCATTACAACATGTCTACCAGCCTGATAGGAAGATTTATGTGGCGAGTGCCACCGGGGATTTACAGCTCTTCCACGAGGAAATGTGTGTATGCGACCAATATCGAGGACACGGTTTGTCTCAATCCATGTGTGGGTTTGTGTGTGTGTACAGTGTGTGTATGCGTGAGTCTGTGTGTGTGTGTAGAGTGTGTGTATGCGTGAGTGTGTGTGTGTGTGTGTGTGTGTGTGTGTGTGTATGTGAGTCTGTGACAAAGCCTCTAAAAGAGCTCTGAGAGATGTTTGTGCAAGTGCAACTCATTGACCCAGCTAGGGAGGGAGAAATAGGAGAACCAGAGGGGAGCCTAATGTCTTACATGCTGCCCGTTTGAAAGGTGATCAATACGGCTTACTGATTGATCCTGGAGGTGAAGGGGGTGTGGGAACCACGACTGTTATGTGGGCGTATTTGTTTTGGTGAGAGTACGTTTCTGTGTATGTGTGTACGTGTACATGTATGCATGCGCCAGCCTATCGTTGTGTGTGTTGACTTGCTTGTATAAGGTGTGTACTTATGTTTTGCACCCCTTTGTGTGTTTTTTAGGAGTTGATGAATCCTGCAGAGCCCGCAGTAAAAATCCTTTATTGTGCTCCCCTTCCTGGTTTACAACCCTGGGAGGTTGGAAAGCAAACACCAGCAGCTTCCAGCAGACACGGCTCTACTCCTAAAACCCCGTCGTCAAACGAGATTAATGTCAACCCTGTCAGTGCGCATTCTACGCCTTTTCCCCTCTTATGGACTGCTAATTGTAAAAAGAAAAGGAAAGAGATTGGTTGTTGTTGTTTCATCAGTGTCTGTAAGAAGAAAGTAACCTTCACTATGGCCATCTGCCTTGTACAAAGGTGCCCTTTCACCAGACAGGTCAACTGGTTGGCTCAGTTCAGAGAAATCCCTCTTGACGGTTCATCTTTGGGCCGTAACACGGTCAGGACGCTGCGGCCATCTGTGAACAAACAAATTACAACCTAATGGACGAAATTCTTCAGAACAGAGCACATCTGCTGCCCTTTCTTACGGAACGGCTCCCTCATGCTGGGTACTTGGCGTGTGTGTGTGTGTGTGTGTGAGTGTGCTTGTGTGTTGAGGGACAATATACCCGTGCCCTTGATACTAAGCCAGATGGATGGGCTGTTTACTATACAAGTTGATTTTCTCCCCACCGTTTTGCATCCCCATCGCTCTGCGGTGCTAGAATCCTGTCTCTGGTGCAGCCGAGCCAATCGATAATGTAATTCTTAACCAGTGGCTGCCGCGTGCTGGAGTCATTACCTCCTCCCTTATCGGACCGAATCTCTCATCATAATGTACGCAGCTTTCACCGGGCTCTCTCGCTTTCTCTCTCTCTCTCTCTCTCTCTCTCTCTCCTTCTCTCTCACACACACACCAATGGCGAGAGTGTGACACACAATGGTGTACTGTGCGGTGGACACACAGACAGGCGTGAACAACAGGAAATTCCAACATTGTTTGCTTTATTATCCAATTAGGAGGGTCGACAGCCTGACTGATCTCAGGCTCTTGCCCTTGCCAACCTCCTTCCTTTACAGAGACTATCAGAACCTCATTAGCTAGTACCGGTGCCAAGAAACATTCTCCAAACATAGGCCTGGGGGTTTGTCTTTTCAAATGAAGTATCATAGTCTGACATTGCCAGCACATGCCATGAAAAATATCAAATATCATTTCAATGTAAGCATTTACTTTGGCTTGGGACACAGCACTCCTATGAAACATCGCTGGTTCAGTAAGATTGAGTGGGAAAGTAGGTATGCTTGATAGTTAACGTGGATGTGGCAGGATTTATTCAACTGTTTGTATGTTAAGAAACTACAGCCAAGAGATAATCAGCTTGCTCACAGACAGTGGCGTGGTTTGAGAAAAAGACGGGAACATTGTTTAGTGTTATTCTTCAGCCTCTTGTTTCTAATGCCTGGGTAATCTACCAGTTTGCTGTTGGCTAAAGGTGCCAGCGGACTACAGTTGTCTGCTACGTCCTATCCCACAGAGAGGGCTTCAGAATAAAAGGTATGGCTGTCAAGTGGTGGTGGGATAGAAGAGGCCATAGGAACAGGCAGACAAGTAGATGACACCTTCCAGGAGGACCACGTCTGGTGTTACCATGGGCTTTGTTGTTCCAGCCACTGACTGTGTTGCAACAGCCATTTAGACTTACTCAGGTGGTAGCTATTAATCCAATTATGCAGTGAGTGCTTCGAAATTTTGTTTGTGATAAGTCATAGAAATTAAGAGAGATGTCGTTGCTGTGAATTTGCCTTTTTGTGCATTAGATCACATTTGATATGAGCCACGGGGATAGTAGACCCAAATAAACAGCAGTAGTCAACTTGTCAATGCTGTCAACATGTGTCTCATCACACTCCACATTTGTCCAAGGTGGCCACAGATACAATCCACAAAAGAAGGAGGATAAGGAGCTACCATTTCAAATGCGGTGCTATTCCCGTTAGTTTCTCCCTTTTCCTAGGTCCTTCCGACAGATCTGACCTCCCATTGTCTACCTTGCCGGTCAGAAGTGCTTGCCCAGTGCAGTTTCTAACCATCCACATGGCATGTCCCAACAGGATACAAATGAACACATAGGATTTATTCACAGAGAGAATGGTCAACAACTACTTTGATTGCTGTTGACAAATTTTCAACTCAATTTTAGCATGATAGTTGGAAAGGCTCTTTGCAGTGATCAAATTTATTTGGCCTGAGTGTTCCCAGTGTTCCCAGTGTTCCTCCTTTCTGGTTGTCTTCCCACTAGATGTTTCATCACGTCAAGTGTAAAGCCTGCCAAGTGACTCAGAGTCCGCCCAAGCCAGGACAGACTCAAACGGGAGTTCTGGGGAACAATTAAAGGAGAAAAGGAATCATTCCGATATCCCCCGCATCGATCAGTGTGTTTGTCCTGCTCCGGGCCTTTACATGACACCATAGGACTGCCCCCTGTTTAGGAGCTTTTGATCGTAGTGTCGTCTTACTCAGTCTGAATGGAGCCTCTCTTGTCTGTCCCGAGGCTATCTACCACTCTGCTGCTTTGGCACAGGATCACACGCTCGCCTTGTGTGCATGGGAACGTTGTTTCCCATTGTACATGGCATGAACCGAGCATGACTCATGGCTCACCCACTCTCTAAAGAGGTTGGGATTCGTAGTGTCTTTGTAGTCCATCTGGGTTTCCCCCCCAAAAACACTCTTCTACTGGAGCGCAGAATCAGACGCTCACATTGAGCGCCGGGCACAAAGGCTACTTCTTTCCCCTCGTCAGATGTTCGATGGAGGCCCAGGAGCCGCCGTTGCAGTACAGCATTTGTCGCACTGTTGTTCTGCGTGGTTCCAGACAATTACAGTGGGCAGAGGTTTTCCGTCGGCATGTTGGGCCTGCCAGTGTGGCAGCTTGTGTGTGTCCCAGCTAATCATGTTTAAAGTGACAAATCGCCAGCCAGGCCATTCTGCAGCTCCGCGAGTGATGAAAAGGGGCCGTGAGAAAAGTAACAGGGACGTCTCTGTCCACGTGCCACAGTAATGCTGAATAAAGCAATTGGCTGTCTTATATTGGGTTCTCTTTCTTTTCAAATAAAGTTTGCTTTCTCATTTAAAAAAAAATTAAAATCAATGCGCGTAAGTTAGTGGACGTGTACAATATTTGATTTATGGGCAGTGACCGTGGTTTGTGCAATGGGGATGTAATGGCTGTTTGAAGCGTGGTACAAGCCAGGACCTGAACTAGACACACACACACACACACACACACACACACACCAGAATGAAACATCACATCATCACACGACCATTTGACAAAGCCGGCGTTGGGAAAGAATGGCCGCTCGTGTGGCTGGGAGCCGGGGGTCTGCCAGCTGGAGATGACGCCACGAAGCGGCAGTGATTCATGACTTTAATCCCACTGGCTTTACACCCCCTTACTAACCATGTCGGAGTTTCACCCATCGCTGCCTCCAGACTGCCCTGTGCATCGCTTCTCCCCTTTAGGACACCGCCCCTACACTTGTACAATTACGCCGGGAGGAAGTGCTCTCTCTGCAATACTTCTCAAGTACTGAGACACAGACTAGCAGTTCCTATCAACACTAGTGGCCACTCTTGTATGAAGTTGCTTTTCAGAGAATGTAAACCTGATAATGGGATCTGTTCAGATACAATTGGACTCCCCTAATGAGGGGGCCGTGACTACATCAAGGTACTGTAGTGACATTGTTTAATCTGCTTCTGCTCTGCTGCCTGTTTAGATAAATGTAGAAAATAATCAATTCAAACAATAAGGGAGTGACCTGTTATGCATGGTTTCTCCAATTTGTGTTGCATTAAACTATTAATTCATACAGTATCTCTAGTTAACATTAACCCGATTTGTCCTTGATTCTGGTCTAACTAGTCTAGAGGGAAATAGTCTGGTCAGTGTAGATGCAGGAGGATGGGGCTGTAGAGCTCCCAGTGTAACTCTGAGATAAGAGGGACCTCTTCCCTTACCCTGGCCTCTGTTCCATCACCAATTCCATCAACTGTCTCTCCTCTTTGGTCAGACACCACCCACCTGAATCCCCCTCTCATTCACGTGTTCCAAACATCACTGAACTACAGATGCACCACAGTCAACACTCTGAGATCTATTGAACAGAACAAGGGATGAAAATCAGCGTCCATTTATGTCTGGCATAAAGCGTAGCCGACGCGTTTGATTGGCAGAGATCAGTTATTTTTGCAGCACAGCCGGCAAGCCAGCGAGATGGCCGTCTGGGACACGGAGGGAAATAGAACAAAGGAAAACGGGAGCCGGCTGTTTTCCTGCTTCCATTTAAACTCTTTCCCCCTGTCCGCCTGAGGCCTTCCCCATGGCTTCACCACTGATGTAATATTGGCTTTTGGAGGTTTTGGCCTGGGATTTGATTCGAGTGTGTTGTTGTGTGAATAGTGCTGAGAGTGATTTTTTTTTCTCTTTCAAGGATTGTGTGTGCCTGGGGCGGGGACGGGGGTGGGGGGGTGGGGGGGTGGGGGGTTGGCAGATGGAGTGCAGCTCTACAGTAATGCAGATATTATACATCGTAGGGTCTGATTCAGACCTGTGCTTCTTAAAATGCGTTTAATATTTCTGTTGTGTAATAGATTGACAAGTTGAATCTAGCCTTTGGGTACACCTCTTTGCAATATTTATTCAGTTCTTTGTACATGTTATGTGACTGTAGAACCATCAACAGTCATGCCAGTGTAAGGTTTTCTTTGTGTTCTTTTAACTCTACAGTTAGCCTTCACACACATTGCTGTCCACAACATTATGCACATGCATTTTGCTGTGTTTGTCTGGAGAAAGGTTTGGTGTGTGTATGTGCGTGTGTTCCCTTTGAGATCTGTAAATGTCATACGCGTTTGTCAAACCATCAAGGGCATCAGAGATCGGAGAACTTGTCCCATGAATGAAACTGTGTGTCTTTTAGTTTGTGTATGTGTGTTTGTGAGCAATAACATGCAATAACATGCAATAACATGCGGGGTGCTACAAGATGTAATAAAAATCTCCGCCACTTTCTAAGTGTGCTGTCACTCAGACAAACAGCACTACAGTCTGTCAACGTTTTGCAAATTCAGAATGCAATCAATCCTCGAAGAAAGGGACAATTTCCCTTTCCCACCTGCTCCCCTCATTCATAATGGATAAATCAATGGCAGTTATCATTACTTCATTTTTTACATGTCCTTACAGAACTTGTTAATCACTTTCCCTCATCCCTCGTTTCTTTGTCTGCTTTGTTCATCTGAGGCAGGCCTCGTAATTGGAACAAAATGTTGTCAACGAATAAAAACGATCATGTGGAACGAGAGGCAGGGATGACCGTAGTGATTCACGATGAGTAGTTAAGTCCAGGAATGTGTTCAACCACAGTCCAACGATAATGAATTGTTTGCGTTGGCTTTTGCTTCTCTTCTCCAGGCAAACAATTACCTTGTCTTTGTTAAGAGAACAGGGAGGGGTGTGTGTAGGGGTGGGGGTGGGGGCGGAGGTGGGGAGGAGGAGGGGGGGGGGGGGGTGGGGGTGGGGGGGGGGGTTGGACAAATGAAAACCAGATAGACCTGCCTTGCTCAGGCTATTGTTATTGATAGAGCTTGTCTAGTCTAGCAACATTTCGTTTAATGGTCATTTCCAGAACATTCTATTTCAGTGTGCTTGGTTCAGAAATATATCCCTGTTCATATTTGAATAATATATTTTTTGCATGTGAGAATAACACGATGTCTATTGTATGTTGGACACACACACACACACACACACACACACACACACATTTGCCTGTCCACTATGTTTATTGGTCGATTCCCATTCTCACTCTATAGCTCCATATTAAGCATGCTTTCTCAATGCCAAACAAAATGGACTCTCTGGCATAGACACATTACAGTTGTTTGCCATCAGCATGGGAAGTCTCTAGTCAGGATACCCTAATGACACTGTCAACAAACAATGTATAATATTACAACTTTAGAAACATTGATATTTAATTTCTTTTTTTTACAGTACATGCACTACACACACATGCTTGCTCATATACTTTGCGTACATGTGCACCTACTACACAAATGTATACATTTGACACATGTTTACAAGAGCCATGCACAGTGCATTGCAAGTATATGGTGCATTTCCATACTTGTACATTGTACACGTACATCATCCCCATGAGAGCTACTTGTAATACTGATAATTATCATCCTCGTAATGTAGTAGTTATACAGTCCTAGTTGTGGATGTTTCTTTTGTAATAAGGCACACACAACAACAATTGATTTTGAATTACATCCAGTGTGGCTTTCAAATTCTAACCCTTGGCTCAAACGAAACACATTGAAAATTAAGGATGTTATCTAGTGGGTGACAAACACAACACAACCTCATTTGTTCTATTCTCTGTGGTGTGCAAACAGCCTGTCTGGTTTCTCAAACAGGGTTATCACCCTTGTCCTGCAGCACCCTCCCTTTGAATCCCTAATTACATCCACACACATCACCTACACACTCTTACACTTCCAGCTTAGGGTGATGTGGTGTGCGATTGTTTTTGAAGCTTTTTTTTTTTTGAGATGTGGAGGAAGACGTTTTGCAGCATCTGTAATCAGATAAGAACTTTTGAAAGCGGATAAGGGACTTCACTGCGACACAGTTAAAACCCAATGTTCCAACATAGTCTCTTCTCCCCATGTTCTGGCTTCGGGAAAGAAAGAAGGCAGATGCAACAGTACTTAATGAAAATATAACATGACAGGATGATTGTACTAAAGAACCAAACTGACCTCATCTGAGCATACCTACGTACTTATATTTTCATCATATGGTCACTCACAATGAAACTTGAATGCCACTAAATGACATGTTATGTGCTGTTAAATTAGAAGCAAAAAAGGTCAAGGAGAATGAATGGAGCTAGCTATGTTTGGATGAGGATCCCTTTTATATCTGGAGGTTGTGCGGTTAAGACCAAGGTGTACTGTAGATTTCACAGTAAACAACGGCAAAGGATAGCAATGCAGGGGTTCGACAGGCAAAATAATGTATAGTATGTGCTACAGCATTGTGAGATTGAGATTGAACTCATTCCTCGCTGAGAAAACATCATCTTACATTATTTATACTGAACATTCCTGTCAATTACTATCCAAGTTGACAGCTGCCTTCAAGGCAAAAGACAAGCATCTAAAATATTAGAAAGGTCGTGGTATGCTAGCACCAGATCCCTGTAAGCGACGTGTGCTCTGACGTGTGCGCTCTCCTGACTGCTGTGGTAAGGGTCTTAATGGTTCTTAGTGGTCAGCCCCAGTGGTGGGAGCCTTGACACAGCCACCTTAGTACCCACTTATGTCTGCCAGTGATAGGATGCTCTTTGGGCTGCATCCACTGCTTTAGTCATGGTCAATGTGCATGTCCTGCACTTTTGCAAAGGGCATTGTGCAAAGCGTGAACGCAGAGATAAGCACACCCACATGATAACACACACACACACACACACACACACACACACACACAGTCTCTGCTATTTGTTTTGATGGAAGGGGGCAAACGCCACATGTTAACCAGGCAGACTGCCTCCCATGGGGCTGCAGGTACTCTTATGGCCACAACCACAGGTCTTGTGGGAGCTGGCAGACCACCAGTCCAATTGACATGTCAGCATCAGGGATGCCTGTAATTTTCATAGATATTTTTTTGTAATTTTCATAGGATTTATTCATCCTCAATGGCATCACTTAACTGCAAATACTTTTAATTACAGGCCTGGAAAAATTAAAGGCCTGTAAATATTGATGCATTGGAAAAAAAATCTTTAACCTTGTTTTTGAATTTTGAGAGCAGCGAAAATAGATTTTTTGAGTAATTAAAGTTGTATATGTTTGATTGGCAATTTATTTATTATGTATTTATTACTGACCACTTTGATAGGATTTGCAGTTACGCCAATAAATCTTTTTTAGTTTTCCAAACAATTAATACCTCAGGATGTCGCTGTTGCATCTTTATATTTAAAGTCGGTGCTGTCCAAGGTGCTGAAGTATCCACTGGAGGAACGACCAGTGGTTACTCTTTGACATTCAGCGTGAGAGACCAAATATTTAACTTTTTACTCGGAAAGTAACGGTTAGAATAAACATAAAATGTATTTGACTAGAAGTAAATTTTTCCTAAATACCATTTATTTTTTATTTTTGGAAATGTAACTTATGCATTTAAGTGGTCAATGTGTTCCTCGTGGCAGGATGGTTTTAACAAAGCCGTAGATGGCGCTATGACGAAGTGGGGTTGAGGTGGCCTGAATCACGAACACACGGCAATATTTCAACCGTCAGCCGGTCGTTGTCGAAAGAGAGGGACGTAAATGGATGAGAGAGAACGAACAGCTCAGTTGGCTCACACTTAAATGCTTTTGTCCGCAAGGGAGCATGAAACTACCTCGCATATTAGAACAACACCACATCTAAACACACGAGGAAACTTACCTGAAAAACAAACGCTTTGAACAAGCTTTGTCTTTATCCATTGATTTTGTAGGAATTGTAGTCGGATTTAATTCAAACGGACGATAGCTTTTCCACACAAAAATCAACGATTCAGATAGTTGCTTGATGATAAACTAGTGTTTCCTTTTTAAACGCAGGTTTCATTTAATCTAAATATCTGCTGTTTCCCAATTCGCCAATATCTCACCTGGTGTAACTCATGGATTTTGAATAGATACATTCCGTAGTAACTGAGAGTGCATTGCCGACTGGAAAGATAGGACACCGGTGAGATGTTTCTTCGACCCAAGTTGCAATTTGCGACGTCAGTCATGTTGGGGATCGTTTATTTGGTCGCTTGTATTGAGAAATAATTACTGGGACCACCGACTGTAAAATAATGGTTAGAAGATGCCTCGTGACGTTCAAACCGTTCAGGTAAGAGAGATAACCTAACATGGACCTTTTAAGTTGTTAAAGTGAGTGTGTGTGTGTGTGAGTGTGTGTGTGAGTGTGTGTTATTGACCTAATTTATAAATGATATAGACATATTTTTCTTGTCTATCCATCTTTTCTGAACATCTTTTCTAGCTAGTAACCTTAATTGTGAAGACATGAGTCTGTCTCTTTCAAAACATTAATTTGGTCTAAATGTTAGGTATTAACAGTACTTTTGCTTATCTATTGTAGACATAAATGTATACTCTAAATGTGTGTCTGTGCATGTGTATTTGTGGGGCTGTTCACATTTGTGTGTTATTTTGTGTGTCTGGACGTGTATTTGAGTATGTGTATTTATTTGTGTGTGTTTGTGTCTGGCACATGCATGTCTGTGTGGTTGGTAAACTGTGACAAAAAGTCGCTTCACACATTAGATGTTTCCCTAACAGAGAAATTAGATTTCTGTGTTCACTTGCTGGATATTTATAGTTCTACACAGACACATTGTCACAGGACGGCTCAACATGAAAGCTTAATCAGTCAAGCACATGAGTTCTATTCTTATGGATGCTTTGTTTCATTAGCATATCCAGAACAATTCTCTTCAAATGCCTAATTAGTTAAAAAACAAACAAGAGAAAAGATGCCATTAAAACTTGTGACGCTTTTCAGTATAATGACTGAATAAAATATGAACAGTAATAAGATAATAATGATGTCTAGGGAACCCAAGCTAATTTTTTTTACTTTTAGTGTTAGCCTATGACTAATAACCCTTCTGGACTTCGCTCTAAGACCAAGCCAAGCTGGAACAATATCACATAATGACAAATGACATAATGACAAATGACAATGTTCTTTGAAAACATCCCAACATAGTGACCGCCATGAAGGCAGACCTCAGTTCTCTATCTACCTGGGAGAGTAAATCTGATAAGAGAGAACACGGGCTTGAGTCAATTAGGAGATAGAGGATCTCTCCTTCTGATCCAATTAGGGGATCGGAGCATTTACTTTAAGCTTTTTAATTAAAGATGCCGTCAGGTCGGGTAATCCGCCCTTAACGCCCACGGGACGGGCTTGAAATAATGGCTGTATGATTGGGAGAGAACTGATCGCCCCGAGACCAGACTGTGATTCAGCCTAAGCAACGCTTAACCCACCAAATCAGCTGACATGACTCCACATCCTCAGTGTGTCAGTGAGCTTCTTAATCAGGATGTGCTTCTGTCTATCTGTGGCGGATCACGGATCAGATTGAAGTTTGGACCGCAGTGCCGCATAGGAATGGTTCATAATAGTTAGTGGACAGTGGTTTTGTTTCGGGATCTGTTATTAAAGGGATTGTTAGGGGTCGCAGTTCGTCTTATTCTCAAAACAAAATCAGTGTTTCAACCACGTTGTTTCCACAGAACACATTTTGTAAAATTGGTTGTCAAATGCAACCAAAACACTTCTGAATGGACATGAGTAATTAACCTTGGCCTTGATAATCTCCTGACATGTAGGAAAACTAGCTAATCCTCTACTAATACTTATATCATTTTATTATGGCCAGATGGTTGTCTTTACATAATCTCAGGTATCGGTTCGTAACCTAGATTAATCTTCTGATGGGATTGTCTTCCGGATTCTAATCTGCACATGAGTGCTCTCTCCAGGCGGCCGAATTATCCCAACGCACCAAAACAATATGCCAGACCAGATGGGTGTAATATTTCATACGTTCTGAATTGCTCTGGGTTTCCTGGAAGAAGAGGAGGAGACGGCGTGATGAATGATAGGGCACCTGCTGTGGAGACGGGGGGGAGGAGGAGGAGGAGGAGGGGGGTGGGAAATCATTATGGCTTCACATCCCAACAGGTTTCAACCATTCATTATGTCACGTTCCTCACTCAATTGGCGGAGGGGGAAACGGCGCTAGACGGCACTGTAGTGTCGTTGAGACCCATGTGGCTCCTATTCCAGTTCCCGCGCTCGCTGCCGGAACGCTGCTCCTTCTATGCCTTCCTGTTCAAAGTGTCACTCAGTCCCTGCTCGCCGTTTCAAACCTGGGTCTACAGGTGAAACATTTAGAGTTTAGTTGATAATATCATAATACTGTATGCTGGGGTTAGGACACATCAGACACATGGACAAATGGTGGGTCCCTAAAATGCCACAAGGTAATGGCCTGGAGACTTGGCTGTTGGTTTTACAGCGGAAGGTGTGCAATGAATATCTTTAATAGGCCCATGTTTGTAGACCATAATTACCAACCGAGCCTAAACTTTGATAAATCACTATCTTGGTAGAGTAAACCCCCACGCTCCACACTAAGTCAAACGTCGATGTGAACATCATCCCTTCAGCAATACCAATCACACGGTAATTCCTTTAAAGAGCCAATCCACTGCAGCGGGCTCTGGGGCTCCATTGGCACGGTAACATTGAACATCACATGACACCAAAGTATTGCAGTGTACCGTGCTATTAGGGATCAGGTATGTTTGGGTGTGAGTATTAGATCTTACTGCGGTCTGAATTGTAATCAGTGGTGCTATGCAATTTAGAACATAACCTGTTGGCCATAGCTTTTTACTCTGCCTTGTGAAAATTGGGCTTTTTTCCAAACTGGAGTTGTTTACTGTAAATGTAATTGTTAGTACTGAGCCCCATGATCTGGCAAACAAGTCTCTCTCCATTTACGAGAGAAAGTCCATGAATTATTCACCAGTTTCCAGTGCAATTGTATGCCTCTTGACTCCCCTTGAGCCCCTTGAGCAGAAACAAAAGCTCAAGCTGAAGCAATGCATTGGTTTCAATTAGAATAGAGTGCAGTGGCTACACATTCCATTACAGGCCAACGTTTTAAGCATCAGTCTAGCTGGTGATCTGGGATGTTATAGACCTGCTTTTAACACAAGGCCAGGTGTGCATAAAAGTTGATGTGGTGAAATGATCTGTAGCTCTATCCTCTTTTTACGCTGCCCTCTCTCTCCAGTCAATAACCCTCTGAAGTCACTGTCGTTTCAGCACACAACAGATTGCATAATTCATGTGCTTTTCTGCTATGTTTGGGACGATGTGTATAGTCTATCATTAGGGAACTGCAATGATTTAGGGCATGTATAATCTTACACGGTGGAACTAGTACAAGGGGGAAAGTAGTTCAACTTAAATAACATCTTTGGCGTCTGCTTGGCCTCATGTTGTCTATGCTTTGTCTTTCTCTACATATGCTGCTTCTTCTTGACTTGTCTTTTTTGCTTTCTTCTCCTCCCCACTCCTCTTTCTATCATCTTCTTTGCTTCTTTCCTTCCACTCAATCGTTTAATTCACTTCTCATCTCCAATGTCTACTTACTTAATCTGTTTTCACCCTCTTGGCCTCTGACGCACTCTTTCTCTTCCAACTCATCCCTCCATTGCCCTCTTTCCATCTCTCCCTGTCCTGGCAGGATATTCGTGGTGGGCATTGGCTTCTTCAGCCTGTGTTTTCTAATGACCTCCCTGGGGGGGCAGTTCTCAGCCAAGAGACTGGGGGACTCCCCCTTCACCGTCCGGACAGAAGGTATTCACACACTCTATGTGTACTGTATATGTGTACTGTGTGTGTGTGTGTGTGTGTGTGTGTGTGTGTGTGTGTGTGTGTGTGTGTGTGTGTGAAGTAGAGAGAGAGCGACAGAATTCTTGACAGAACTGTACTGTGTGTGTACAGATCCTCAGCTTCTCCAGCAGGCTTTTGTCTTGCTCTTCTGGTGTACTGATGTTGAGATGAACACTATAATGATATGGAATATAGTATATAGTAGCTATAATAGTGCTATTCCTACATGTGGCTCTGCTGTGATTTACTCTGGCCCCCTGTGGTCACTGACTGCTGGACACTCTCCATTCTCCGGGCTGAACCACTGCTTATTATGAACCTTACAGAACGGGGGATGGGAAGAGTAAACAAGGAGCCCCGCCATTACACCAGAGCACTCTGTATCAGGTTCACTACCAGAGCACTCTGTATCAGGTTCACTACCAGAGCACTCTGTATCAGGTTCACTACCAGAGCACTCT
>JAVQIZ010033000.1:0-25282 GCA_036023535.2 Galaxias brevipinnis
CAACATCTTTAAATTAGAGGAATGAAAAACTGGCTTTTACTACTGCATTTATCTGCTTGTCAAACTTAAAGGCGGAATCAAAAATCACACCAAGGTTCTTGACATGGGGTTTAACAAGGGAGGATAGGTTGCCTAGGCTGTTGGAAAACCCTTTTGATTTTATCTGGGGGGCCAAATAGGACAACCTCATCCTAGCTATTAAGCTACGTTAATTCCAGTGCTCATTTGCATATAACCAACATGTATATAAATTGCATCAGCTGTAAAATCCATACAATAACTTTCAAGTTGTTGTATATGGCAAAATGGACGACATACCAGGACGCACGTAGTGAAACGTACACATTCATATCTTATATAAACGCTCTGGGCGTTAAAATTTATTATGCACAAAACGTAGTTTTCATAGCAAACGTCTGACCTAATAGGTCAGCGAGGTGTTGGTAGAAAAAAATGCACAAAATAATTTATAACAGAATGTGCTGGTTTTAGCAAGCAAATTAATAAGCATGGAAGAGAACACATCTCTGCTGTTTCCGAGCAGCAAGCAGGATATAGAGCAAAAAGGCTATAACTTTGTTTGAATAATTTTTTATTATTTCAGTTTCAGCACAAATTATAGTGTGTATTTGACAACATAAGAAACTAGGCAAACTGAGTAATTATAGAAAATAGTATTGCTAAATAGTGGGTGATGCATCAAATTGTTTTTAGAACGTTTACATTTTGAAAGAGAATTTTACAAAAAACAAACCAAAAAAAAAAATCTTCAAACAGGGTATACACTGACCCAGTTATTCATGAAAACACCACTGGGTGGCGCTAAATGAATAGTTAATAAAGTGGACAAACTGAACTCCACTTCTATTCATTATCTGCGTGGAAATCTGAAATCTTTTATATTTGGGTGGTAATAAAACTACACAAATATTCAAACACGCTTTTATTGACAACCTTACTCTGGACAATCTCAAAGTCTAAGCTTCAGTTAAAAGAAAAACACATTCTCGTTGCACAGTCTTAAGACACATACAAAAAAAAATCTGTAATGATACAATGTTCAGCCTAATTGTTTTACAGATATATATATATATATAATATATAATATATGCAACGAGGATATTTATTAAACACCAAAACACCCACATATGTGTTGTGCACGGATTAATAGGAACTTAACAGCTGGGTTTCCATCAAAAACTCGCGACGGTGAACTTTGGTTAGAAGTGATACGGGGTGTGAGTGACCCAGTTTGAGGTCTGATCCTTGGTGCGCTTGGCGGAGCTGTGAGAGGTAAAAAGGGATTTGAAGACCTCTGATCTCTCCTCCATTTCCTGAACAGACCTCTTGCTGCCTGGAATAGCAGTGGGTTTCAGCCCTTTGGCAGAGCTGGATTCTCCAGAGGGGCCAGCAGCGTCTAGAAAGTGGGGGAGGGACAAATCAGACACGAACCAAACATCAAAAAGAGCCAATGATGTGACAGAAGTATGGCCAAACGATACTTAATAATAATAATAATAATAATAATAATAATAATAATAATAATAATAAATCATTTTATTTAGTTTTTAGCACTTTTCTTGAGACTCAAAGCGCTTCACACAAATTGGTCGGCAATTAATTACATAGAACGAACAACGAATGGACCGACAGCTATCAAACACAACACTCAGTCTGAGTGATACCACGGCAGCCAATTTGCGCTAGACTTCCTCACCCAACATTTTGACAGACTTACTCACACACATAGGACACACAGACCGACTCTAGGTGAATCGGCAGTGACTGGTCAGGGCACTTGTAGGAGAATGGAGCATGTTTTTTAATGGTGGGAGGAAACAGGAGTACCCGGAGGACATAGGGTGTGTGAACAAAGCAGTTGTTGGGATACAACATTATAAAATGCCAATACAGGTGTGTGTGTGTGTGTGTATTACACACACACACACAAATCTTAGCTGTTTGTATTTATGACATGGCTAATGTAAAGAGTAAGGTGTTGTACTATACCTAATTGGCTGCTTTCACCTCCATTCTCTGTTGAAGTCGTCCCCTCCGCAGATTGTGAAACGAGAGACTCAGGGCTCTCTGAGAAGACCAAATCCAAAGGAGTGTCATGCAGAGCCAGGGAAAATAAACCAGTTTGTGGAGGTTATTTGAATGATCACACAACCACAAGGACATCAGTACTAAGGCACGGTATCTGTAACAATGGAGGGAAATTAAAGGGCTGTTCAAATAAACTGCGGGAGTGATTTAACCCAACACCCACTTCTTCAAAAGCATTGTGTGACTCTGGCTCTTTAGCCAAATAGGAAACCTCTACATTATGTAATAAATGAGTTGCAGGAATTACTGTCAGTTAGACTTTAGAAAAAACATGCGCTTTCTCTCAAAATCACACAGTAAAAGAGGACCGTTTGCTTCCTGCTCTAAAACAATACTGCACTTCTTGGAAAAGGAAAAAAAAAGAAATGACAACATTAAACATTGACACTCATTGACACACCTTACCTCACCTTACCTTCCTCAAGCACGCAATCATCAGACTTACTATTCCACTATGGAATGAGGTTGTCACATCGGGATAAAATCTGACTGCATTACCGTCTATCCCCAACAATTAAACGGACTAGAATTAAAAAGTATGCTTCTTTTGTGAAGATTAGTGTAACATCATTTCCCAATTCAAGACTACCATGGAGAACGAAAGTCCTTTTCCGTCGAAATGATTGTTCCTCTGATGCTGCCTTTGAAAGAACGGAGGAAGGGAGGGAGGGGCCAACCCTTTCCACCACTACATAACCGAAAGTGAACACTGTATCATACACATCGCAAGAGAACTCCTGAGGACAACATCGCAGAAACGCTTTACAATGAAACATAAGATGCATCCATTATCACTTCACCTCATATACAGCTTGCAAACAACAGGACCAAGAAAAATGAAGTAAGCTTTTTCTATTTAATTGTACTGCCCTTAGTTCATCAGCCTATGTAAAGAAGACGTATTGATTTAATCAGTCGCAGACTTGCTGATGTCTCAAAGTCTGTGTCTCTATAAAGTCTGACAAAGAATTCTAGGAAATGGTATCACGTGTTTTAACCTTCAAAAGGCGGTTGAAGTCCAACTATGAAACCAATATATTTATTCAATTCACTACACTAACTGGTCAAGGCAAAAGCATTTTAACCAATAAACTTGATGAATCTAATAGCCGTGCTTTAAATCGTCCCATATAACCCTCAAATACCCTTATAACGCTTTAAATTGATCTTTTTATATATGTTCTGTAGGCAACTGTTACCAATTTTGGGTCTGAAATGAATACGTAAAATCCTTTTTAAATTACAAAACTATAAATGTAACTGATTTAACTATACAATCTCAATAAGATGAAATACTTTCTGATGGTTTATTAAGGCTCGTCGTCGTGGGAGACCCCTCACCTGTACAGACGGTTTCAGCAACCTTGCTCTTCTTAGATTTCTGCAGAACCAAAAACAAAAATACAAACATATAAATCATTAAGTGTAGTCAGTGAGCTGGTTAAGCAGGAAACTGTGTCCTAATGTTTTCAACATAACCTTAAGTTACATCATTAAACACCCAGGCACTCAAACCAAATAAGCAGTTTTTTACCCAATAAGTATGACAAACAGCCTATTTTTAAAATGGAAAAAAAAAAATTGATCCTGAGGGAAATTGTAGAAATTATGGACCCCCTGGAACTTCATGCCAACGTTACACACAACCCACCTTAACTTTAGCCTTGGCATTGGCCCTCTTCTCCTCCATCTTCACCTTCAGTTTCTCCTCTTCCTCCTTGGTGCCGTTCAGCACCACCAAGTCTCCGTTTTGAAAGGGGTCCCCACACTAAAGAACAGACGAGATTGAAAGAAAGATCAAACCACTACGGGACAAAAGTATGGCGTGGATGAAGTCAAAAGCAGCACATTTTAGTGTAAGAGTTATTATATTATAGGCTTTATCTGTAATGTAAATAAAGTATCTTGCTGGACAAGGAAGCGACCTGACTTGACTTATCAAACAGAATGCATCTGAGCAGGACAAGGAAGCGACCTGACTTTTTAAGCAAAGTGTCTTCACTGGACAAAGAAGAAACTGACTTGATTTACCCAACAGATTAAGTGAGGAAAAAGAAACATGTTTGCCCATGTTGAGAAGTTATTTTTAAAAAACAAAGTGCATTAACCTCAAGTACCTTGGGAATTTAAAACGTTTGATAATTGTAACATTATCATGCCCAAATACCGTCCTAGGTATCAGTATTGAATTAAAAGGTATTGGTGTCGTCACCGGCCCAGAAAATATTTAGAATTCTCAATTCTTCTTTCCCTGCACGTCTGACAATAAGCTGCCACGGAAAATATGGTTTTCTTGGTTTGATAAGTTTACTATAATAGTTATATGATGGTAGTTATTGAGTGTTGTCACTTTCAGAAAGAAAAAAAACTATGTATAAAGATGCACTGAGGGGCTATTCTGGATTTTTTTTTTTATTATTCTGAGCGTTGGTTGAAAACTGCCAACATCAACTTCCCCTTTCCTATTTGTTGGGAAACAGTAATAAGTAACTCTTACAGTGTGTAGACAAACCCCTCACCCCAGCAGCAGATGACCTACAGTGAAATGGGGTGGGGCGGGGCAAAGACCAGGAGCCGAGACCATGTGGTTTGTTAACACAAGAGAGCTAATCTCAGTCGCTGACCAGGCAGCAGCAGCAGCAGCAGCAGCAGCAGCAAACAACAAACCACCTACCACCACTGTCCTCAGTAGCACTGCTAGCGTTAAGCTCGACAGCCTATAACAGCTCTGCAGAACCCCCCTGCTACGCACCACCTCAGAGAGCCCATTCAGCCTGCTGTTCTGCCACAGCCTGCTGTTCTGTCACAGCCCTCATCTCTGAAGGAAGGATAGAGAGGCGTGATCCAAGACATGGGGTGACGTAAATCAAATCCAAACATTTGAATATAAAAAGCTGCGAGAGCTAGTGTGTGTCTATGCAAGGTGGCTCAGGGGTTATGCAAATGAAGCCAGTCAGCCGTGGACGTCGAGTCGGGGGCAGGACATGCCGGTGTGCGCAAGCCCGGAACAGCACAGCACCCTGAGACAAGCAGGACACAAAACAGAGCAGAAACAAACCCCTTGGCAACGCACAGCCTTACTTCAGCTCCGGCCCATCCCTGCCTCTCTCTCTGCCTCTAGCCGACATGGACCCTGCCGAGTGCCTCTCTGTCACTGGGACTGGGCTACGTGACTGATGTCTCCCCTGGATACCGAAGAGCTCCCACCGGGAAAAGCACCAGGGCTAATGTTTAACACCATTTTCCACTGACAGGATCCTCGGCTCCAGCACAAGTAAGGTACACTCTGACTGGCTAACCTTGCCATTTTGAGAGGGTCTGACTCTGGGTTGAGGGTAAAAGAAAACAAGCTTAGTTGTAGCCTTCCTATCCTCTTTCAATCTAAATGGGAAAAGGTGTCGTTAAGCTGCTGCATCCTCTGAAATTCGGATTACAATAAAATAGATGGAAGTTGAAAGTCTTGTGATTCGTCTGTATGGTCATGTCAGATATGTACATGTATTAATATTAGGTTCATGACTGCCTTTATTAAATAAGCTAATATAATAATAATATGAAATGCCTAGCTGAATTCTAGCAGCCCTTCTTTGGAGAATGGACTCCACTGCAAGCTTAACCGTTAACAAGACCAGTCTCTCTTCCGTGTCAAAGAAACAAAACATCTAAAACCAAAGGTCCGCCAGGGGTGTCCACACGTCAGGGTCACCTATTTAGAGACAGAGACTGGGACTGAAGCCAAAGAGAGAGAAGAAAAGACCGTGGCTACCATCCAGACCAGGCTAACAAAACCAGCAGGCTGAAGTGACTACTTTCTCGTGTACTCAACAGGATGCTTTTAAACACTGTGGGCTACAAAGTGGATCGGAAACTTGGTTACCACGAGAACGTATGGGGGGGGGGGGGGGGTTCAGCAGGGGAACACATTTTTAAATGTTTGTTTTTTAAGAATTTAATCATCAAGGGCAAACGGTTCAATGATTTAGTAGAGGCAAACAACCAACAATCAACCCGCTTTAACTACATCCACTGCCAGCCAGCCAGGTTAGATGACACATTGCTCAACTACATTCTACTTTGAAGTGTAATTTGTTAATTCTCTCTCCGTTTGGAGTGATCCATGATATCTGACGTAGTGACTCACTGTCCCAAAGGTAACCCTGTTTGCTTCTTTTACTATTTATGTCACAATTAAGTGTGCGGTTGCCAGGGGGGGAAATTACGTTAGAAACGCACACATTTCCGCGGCAGGCCCCTGATGCATGTCTCCCTGCCTGCAGACTCTGTTGCTGCTCTCTTGGCCAACAACAGGGCAGTAACAGCCAAACGGGCTCTGGGGGACGAATGTTAACACTCTGGTGTACTATTAGGAAAACTCCCCAGAGCCACTTCAACCTAAAGCTACCTCTCTCTTTTCTAAGGGGGCATATTAACCACCTATGGTGTGTTCTCCACACTTCTTCCAAAGAGTTGCACCCGATGCGGTTCACACCTGTTTAGTAGCGTTAATTCATTGTTAACAGTGCTTAATGGGATTTTACAAACAAAGTCTGTGCTGTGCTTACCATGGAAAAAAAGAAATGGAAATGACTAAACAAAAATGTAACGCTTAAGACAACACACTGAAAAGAGATATTAGGGTTTCAGGGAAATAATCATAGCCGGCAAATGATTTGTTTTTCTAATGGAATGCTACCATGAAACACTGATTTCCATAAATATTCTCACTAGCCAAGCCTTTATGATCATTTGAATAAAAACAAAAACTTTATGGACACCACCTGGGGAAAGCAGGAAGAGCTTCATGTTTACGAGCATGTTTAGAACGTATCATAAACGTCATAAAGTGTTCAGAAAGAAGGCCAAGTTAACTTTAATGCGAACAGAACTTGACCACAATTACAATGTCAATTAACTATTTTGTTTACTTTGCCTTGTCCATAGAGCTATATATAGATACATATTTACACTAAGATAGATGTATAAACCCACTTTATATGGACCCCTGTATCCACACTGTTGTTGTCTAGTGTTACCTATTTCCATGTTTCTTTTGTATACATACTGTACTCTAATGTCACAAATTTCCCTCAGAATTGAATAAAGTAATATCCATCCATTACAGGCAGCATATTCTCCCAATTTACAAAACATTTTTTTTATTAGAAACTATAAATTGACAACCCACTTTGTGAAACGTTCCATTCAAATCTGGTTTCAGAGGGATCTGATCTGCAGCAGTGGTGTGCTGGACTATTATGCTCCAACTGGAAGGGACAAAGTGCAGCTTCCTGTTCTGCCTGGGCCTCAGCGTCCTGATCTGCTCAGTCATCTACCTGGGGGCCAGGACGCCCACAGAGCCCAAGGCCCAGCCCCAAGGAAGGCAGGTCGACTGTAAGCCCTTTGCCCCACAGTGCAGCCCCTTCCTGACCGGCGTCAAGGGAGGCTCGTCATGGCGACGGCGAGGCTGCGAGGTTAGGCCACAATTGTTGTGTTTTTTTTGTTTTGTTTTCTGAACTTTACATGGCAATATATAAATTACTAACTTTACTAAATGGTGAGCTAAAAAAATAAATATATATTTCAACATTACATGTTAGTGTGAATTTGGGGGACAGGTTTAGCTTTTTTACAGAAAACTCAAAACGGGCAATTTTATTAATAAACAATGGATTGCAATTCCCACTTCCTTTTTTTTTTCTGATCACTTGAAACAGCTCATGTTCATGGCAAATGAATGCATTAAGTCCCTTCTGCTGCCCCTCAGGTGGAAAGCTATTTACTGGACCGGGACAGGGACTGTTCTCAGCTGACCCAAGACCTCCATTTTATCACCAAGCCTCTGAGCCGCGAGGAAGAGGAATACCCTCTGGCCTTCATCCTGACCGTGCACAAGGAGCTGGAGCTGCTGGTGCGACTGCTCCGAGCTGTGTACGCCCCTCAGAACGTCTACTGTATCCACGTGGACAACAAGGCCCCGCTATGGTACCGTGAGACCGTCAAGCACCTCACTTCCTGCTTCCCCAACGTCTTCCTGTCCAGCCGCAGCGAGACCGTGACCTACGCCGGCTTCTCCCGTCTCCAGGCCGACGTCAACTGCATGCGAGACCTGGCGAGGTCAAAGGTCGCCTGGAGGAGAGTCATCAACCTGTGCGGTCAGGACTTCCCAGTCAAGAGCAACCTGGAGCTGGTGCGTCACCTGCAGAGCAAGCAGTGGCGCGACCGGAACATGACCCCGGGGATCAAGCAGCCCGGACACATACGATACAGAACAGAGTTCCAGCACGCGGAGGTCAAAGGGTCACACGTCCAGATGAAAGGTCGCGCGCTGAAGAAGCAGCCTCCGCCTCATGGCTTGGAGCTGTACTTTGGCACGGCGTACTACGCTCTCACCCGGCCCTTTGTGGAGTATGTGCTGGACAGCCCTGTGGCCAGAGACCTTTTGCACTGGTCTAAGGACACGTTCAGTCCAGACGAACACTACTGGGTGACCCTGAACCACAGAAAAGGTACTGTTCCAGCCAAGCTACTCCTCACTGATATGGCCATTTCTGGAATGGCTGACTAAGCCAGGACAACCTATTTTAAACTTTGTAGTTGGCAGAGGCATCAACAGCCAACATTGTTTAGTGACTCAGACAAAAAGGCAGTAAATGTGATATTATACAGTGTCACTGACTTGTGAAGATGTCTTATCTGTTTCCTTGCACTGTGTCTGTAAACAGATAAGACATCTTTACAACTCCAGCTCATAAGTCAAACTAATGTGTGGCATTATAACTTTACACACCATTATAAACTCCTATCAAACCGTAGACATATCTGTATAAAACGTAACCTTGAGTTAAATTATTCAGTGGACTATGTGGAGGCTTTGCAGCCAGGCTTAATCTCTGTATGAGGTTAAAATACAATAAGAAACTCAGAAAAAACATTTAGGGATGGATAATGTTGTTATGAAATATACGAAGGCTTTGTATAACTTGAAGCCATGCGTAATGTCTATATAAGGTAACATTCAATATGAAACTTTGATTCAAACATTTTGGGATGGATAATGTTGTTCCAGAAGCCCCAGGGAGTCGTGTGAATGGAGGCTGGGAGGGAGAGATACGAGCCATCAAGTGGAAAGATCAAGAGGGAACGCTACACAAAGGCTGCAAAGGTACACAGTCCAATCCTTTTGTTGTTTTGTAATGTCTCTGAAGGACGCTGTAATGCTCTGCCAACGTCTTTTTTCTGATAACTCTTTGGAAAACACCCATGTCTTTGACAAACATCGAGGAGCCGAAACATCGAAACATCCTTTAACACGTTTGTGTCGCACCATCTACAATATGACACAAACTAAAAATAAGGAATGTCTTAACATTTCTATTGGCAAAGGTCATGTTTTGAATTTGTTTCCTGATAGGATTACAGATAGACATTCCAAGTTTACACAACAGGAGATGTTAATATCATCCAGGCTTATCAAGGTTTATACCCTGTCATTCCTAACTCACAACTCTGTTCTGATAGCATCAGCCAGGGGCCACAAGGCCAGGCCTAGTACCTCACAGGGAAATACACAACACACCTAAGATCACACTTATGTCCAGCAATATTTGCTGCTTTCGTGCTTTATTTACTCTCGTCTCAAAATGCAATCTATTATTATGTCATCCTGACCGTATTTGACCTTTCAACTCTCACAGGTCACTACGTGAGGGACATCTGCATCTACGGGATTGACGACCTGCAGTGGCTCGTGGACAGGAACAGCATGTTCGCCAACAAGTTTGAGAGCGGCGCTCTGTCCGAGACCTTAGACTGTCTGGAGCAGTGGCACAGAGACAAGGTCCTGAGGCAGGCCACGGTGACCTTAGAGCCCTCCTGGCTGCTCGCCATACAGGACCACTCAAACAGCAGCAGCAGCAGCAGCAGCAGCAGCAGCAGCAGCAGCAGCAGCAGCAGCAGCAGCAGCAGCAGCAGCAGCAGCAGCAGAAACAACAGCAACAGCAGCAGCAGCAGTAGCAGCAGTAGCAGTAGCAGCAGCAGCAGTAGCAGCAGCAGCAGCACCCAGTTCAACTTAACAAAAGTAGGACCCTAAAATGTCCGCCCCACACCCTGTTCAAGTAGTTGCACAGCGATGTTATAACAGGGTGAGTAAACTAGATAACATTCACAGCTTAAAGGGTGTCTAAAAAGCACACTGAATACAATGCACTGAACATCAGACACAGGCAAAAATGGCTCGATGCAATCACTGGACTTGATGTTATTTATGAAAACGTTATTTCTGCTGTTTTCCTGGAAGACACCTGTTGGTACGTAGTTCCATTTGATATATTTATCACAACTGTTGAGCGATATCGAGATGTTTACTCACTGGTTGGCTTTAGGCATATGACGGTGCTTGGAAACTAGTTGTTTTGTAACAAAAAAAAGGGATTGCACCACTAGAGTCTACTATGAGTGAGTGAGTGAGTGAGTGAGTGAGTGAGTGAGTGAGTGAGTGAGTGAGTCATGACCGAGAAAAAAACACATTCCAGGGCAGGAGACATCTAATCTAAGCTTCCGTTTGGTTGACTAAGCAAGTTCTATGGTAACAGAACAGTCCCCCTCCCTCCCTCCCTTCCTCAATCTGGAGCAAAAGCTGTTACCACAGAAGGTAACGTGAGACGACGGCTTAGCGTAAATGTTCCTCTTTTTTTTCAAATGTTAAAAAAGCAGATTAAAGAGCAACCATAAGCACTCAATGATGAGAATGGTTTGAGCCGAAACACTTTGGGGGGGTAAAAATAGGCTGGGGTTATCTCTGAAGGTGAGAGGGACAGAGCAAGTACTCTGCAACCACAATCACTCAGGAGTCCGGGCATGCACAAAAGAAAGCACCATTCCAACATAGGCTATACTGCCTTGCACTTAAACACATATAGACATGCCTTGCTAGCTCACTCATAGAGCAGACCTGTAGATAGGCTATAGGAGATACTCCTGGGGTGTTGTTCACACCTACAGAGACGACGTCCTCTGACATCATTAACTTCAACCACTGTTGTCTCTCCTGTGTGACTGCTGCCATAGCAACACAATCAAACAACATAAAAAGCTGAAGAACGGACCATGCAGCTCATTTGAATGACTACAATGTTGGTTTTCCTGTGTAGCCATTATCGTCATGTTCTGCTTCTGCTGATGAATACCTCCTTTCTGGTGAACGCTACTTTCTATTGTGAGATAGCAAGATGTAAAGCACGGTGTCCACAACATCTCACCCCTCCCCATGTATCACGTAGCTACTTTTACAAAACCCATGTGACAGTGCTACTGTCACAAAAAAAGAGGAGCTATTTAAAACAAGTGCTGTAAGTGTGCATTAGGAAATAAACAAAAAATTAAGGTTTTTCATGTTTATTGTGTCACTAATTTATGTATTTACAGTAATTTATTGAAGATGTTATCTGTTATTGTGTCGAAATGTAAACCATAGGATCAGAGCCTCTGTGTGTGCACTGACCTATATTCACCTGATGTTCTGTCAACTTTATAACAACTGTCTATGGTTTATTGGTCCAATAAAAGATCCTTTTCTCTACAAAGAAAATCATGAATCATTAACTTTAGTGGGAATATTGTCTAAAGGGAAAGTGAAGTAAAATAAATAAATACAACTGTCATTGTTTTTGAGAGAGAGAGTGAGAGAGAGAGAGAAAATCGCCACACCCAGGCAACACTTCCTAGGCCCAGCATGCATATGGTGGGGTCTAATGATGTGCTTTGTGTTGGGAGCACATTGTAGATCTGCCCTTCTCTCTAGCAATAGAGTAAAAATACCTCTCTAAACCTTAGCCCGCTCTGATAACCTACATCTGGTTCCCAGCATCACCAGTTGCTTCCTGCTATTTCCAGAGCTGTAGAATTAGCCTAGCCCTCATGAGACTAAAGCAGCAAGCCAACATGCCAGCCATCTGTCAGTGAATCATCCCATTCAGCCTGCTGCTGTTCCCAGGGATGCTACAGGGCACACCCAGTCTCGTCCTGCCATTCCCTTTCGGCCTCTAATAGTGAAGGACATTCTTGTTTTCTTCACTTTTAAAAAAAGGTTCTAGTCTTCAGCCGAACCTTTGCTCAGTATCTTAGATTCTGATATAGACCCCCCAGGTTAAGCCCACAACACTGAGCTCTGGGGAGTCCTGTTTTCCATGCCACTGATGAAGGAGAGCTCTATTTTGAGTACTATTCTTTGAACCATTAACAGCCTCTTGGGGCTTGGCTCTTCCAGAACATACAGTAGAGGATTCTGGAATCGGAACGTTGACTTTTCCACAGCAACTGTGACACAGCGGTAAAATAGCACGTCCAGTCCTTCTGATAAAACAAATCTAATGCAAGTATAGTAGACTAAAGATACAGGCACAGAGCTAGTCTACACCATGTAATAAACAAATGTTTGCTTTACTAGCACAACCAGATAAGCTGCAAATATTTTATTTGGATTTTCATGAGCCAAATCAATGCAGTCAACTAGTGCACAGCAGAGCTGGTGTAAATCATTCACCAACGAGGGGAAGCACCACGTAGGGACAGGATGTGCACATAACCTCTTCTTTCCAACCGCTTTCCTTTTGATTCTGTCACATCGAAATGGGCGTCGCCAAATCAGAGGAAATTCTGACTTAGAAACCTTTGTGTAGTGCTTAGGGAATTTTTTTTTTTTATATCAAAGCTCCAAAGTCTCATTACCCAAACTGCACTGAACAAGACTAACACAGAATATATCTGGAGGTTTAAAGAAGGTTTGTAAAATCCTAGCCAGAAACCGCAATACAAAGGTTGAATTGAAGGGTTAGGTTATTGATTGTTTTAGCAAAAGAGCAAATGCAGCATATCTAGCTAGTGTTGGCATAAAATCCATAATATAACGATTCAGTCCTGCTCGTGTCCAAGTTGTTGGCATAAAACCAATAACATAGTGATAAAGTCCTGTTCTTTATTCCATTGAGTGAGCGTGTTTGCTGTGTCCTGTGTGTGCGTTCTGATAGCGAGTAGTGCACTTTACCTTGTGGCAAATCTCGGTCTTGACCTCCTTCATAGCTCTCTCTGAGAACACACAGCCACAGTTCTGCAGGTAACAGAACCTAACACAGAGAAAAGACACATTTATAAGTGTCCAACAAAAACGTTTGTGTTTTAAATATATAATTATGGAGTAATATACCTAGTACTCTCTCTAGCGTTTAAAGAGAAGCACTATGATAAGAGTCCTTGAACGCAGGGTGAAATGTAGGTCTCCTTTTAGGTTAAATCTGCAGCACAGCGGTCTTACTTGTGTTTTAAATGTATAATAATGGAGTAATTAAACAGAAGCACTATGATAAGAGTCCTTGAATGCAGGTTGAAATGTGGGTATTCTTTAAGGTTCTATCTGCAGCACAGCGGTCTTACTTGTGTTTTAAATGTATAATAATGGAGTAATAAAACAGAAGCACTATGATAAGAGTCCTTGAATGCAGGTTGAAATGTGGGTCTCCCTTTAGGTTCTATCTGCAGCACAGCGGTCTTACTTGTGTTTTATATGTATAATAATGGACTAATAAAACAGAAGCACTATGATAAGAGTCCTTGAATGCAGGGTGAAATGTGGGTATTAAATCTGGGTTAAATCTGCAGCACAGCGGTCTTAGGGTTAGGGTTAAGGTTCAGTCTGCAGCACAGTGGGGTTAGGGTTAGGGTTAAGGTTAGGGTTCAGTCTGCAGCACAGCGGTCTTAGGGTTAAGGTTAAGGTTCAGTCTGCAGCACAGCGGTCTTACTTGTGTTTCCCGTTCATCTCCAGGCCAACCACAGGGCAGATGAACATGCCACAGTTCATGTCCTCATAACGGTCCCCCTTTGTGTTCCTCCTCTCTCCCTCCCAAGCTGGGTTGTCTGTCAGCTGCAGCTCTTTCACATCCTAGGAGGAAGGACAGGAAATACTATGTGCAAAGAAATAGCTACGCACACATACGCACGCAAACCCACACAGAGAATAAGGGAAATAAGCAAATGACATTAGCAACTCAATACAAGGGTAAGGAGTAGGAATGTAACGATGCAAATATGTGACGATTCGAATCGGTAACATGAATTGCTATACAAAGGGTCCTGAAGCTAAACGTTGGATCATTCGCTAGCGAAGGCTAAGGCTAACGCCAACGGTTTTATGTATATACTTTGGGTTGTGATATCTCAGTCATAGTTATATGTGGACTCATGTGTAAAATCCTGTTTCATAAATGGGTAGTTGTTTCTGTGGTCTTTAGGACAGCTGCCCCGTTCACAGGCGGCTCCGTTGCCCGGGCAACGAGTGCCAACCTGATGTGAGGTGAACATAATAGTAAGCTGTTTTTTTTTTTTTTTTTTAAGAAATGGAATCAAATGGTTGTGTGATTTCAGAATATTCTGTCAGATTGTTATTGAATATGTATTGACTTGTGAATTGTTTTGCATAAGTTATTCCCCACTGCAGAAATAACAAGTATTTTGTAGTTTGTCGAAATAATGTCGAAATAATGAAAGTAATCTTTTTCAGTCATAATTTGTCTTTGATATCATTTTTGTTTTTATTGCGAGAAAATCACGAATCCAGTATCGTGAATCGTATTGAATAGTGAGTTGAGTGTATTGTTACATCCCTTGTAAGGAGTTGTGCCACATATAATTGACAAGACAATTGTGTAAGAGCAAGACATAAAATGCGCGCTGTCGTATCAAGGGGCATATTCCCCCCTTGTATTCTAATTAAGGTAACATACCTTGATTCCACGGATGTGTGTCACCACCTCACTGTTGGGTCGCTCTGCAGTCTTATCTAAGAGGTATTCAATCACAGCATCTTTGTTGTAAAGCCTTAAAACAAGCAGACGCAGTGTTAGGGACCATCACAATTTATCTATAAGAGTTAGCCTGGCAGGGAATGTAATGTGAGACAATCATAATACCCCCATTAGGTTGTCATTGCAGGGTGAGAGAATTTTATGAATCTGCTAAAGTACCGTTTTAAAAGTCATGAAGCCTGTGCGTTTTGCCAAACCTGTTACCGACCATATCAAATACTGTTTGAAATGGTTTTAAATCCATATTTAGAATACATTTGATATATTATAAAATATCAAATCCTCCTTGTTACACTAAGTGAGGATATTGAGGAATTAACTTTTTTCCATGAATTAAAATAGCTCATTTACCATTGACACTTTCACAGAATCTTCTGCTTAAGAAAAAGTTATGTGAACAAAATGATAATACTCTGATATTTAATAATTTATAATAACTGATCTATTTGAGTGGATTACTAGTCTCTTTTACTTAACATATACAATTTGTTGATTTTACACTTGTCTCCTTTTTAAAATTATTTTTAGAATATTATACAAGTAGCAGGGCTGACACATCAATAACAGGTTTGTCAACAGTACATAACTAACTTAAGCAAGCAATATAACCAGTACAGGAAGGAGGCAATTTGTATTATACAATAATACAATTTACGAGTGTAATGAACTTATACTGGGGCATTCATTAACCTTTAATTCAACAAGACTGATACGAATATTTGAGAAAATATATATTATGAGGTTTTAGAAGATGATGAAAAATGATGATGACACTGCGGATGTGAATGTAAACCATTTTTGTTATTCATAACAAAGATATTGAAACTCCATAACACTTAAATTATCTATTGAACACGTTTTGGCCTTAAATGGACAGCTCAACGTTTTGGGAAATAAGATTACTATAATACTGTAAAGGTAATGGAGCTTGTTAGAAAGTAAACAAACCAACAAAAAAGGGCCTACCTTCCCAGTTCACAAGCAACGATGGGGCGTCTCAGTTTCTCTGTGCTCAGGGCACAATACTTCCACTTTGCGGCGAGCTCGGCATTCTTGTCAACCTAAATACAGTCATATTTACAAGTTAAATGGCCACGTTAAAGCTTATTTATGAAGGCAGATGAGTCATATTCCGCATTTGTTTAAGCTAACGTTAGCTCAAACTCGGTCACATTGAGTGAGTGACAATAAGTGAAAGGCGATCTACGTAACAACTAAGAATTTCAGTTCGTAACCCATTACATTACATACATTTTCAACATAAAATTAGATAATTTGGTGGTGAATTTAAAAGGTTTGAAAAAGATAAAGGTGGTTTGCAGTTGAGTAGTGTAACTACATAGCATAAGGCCCAAGCTAGCATGAAACTAAACCAGCTAGCAGACAAACAACGTAAATCAAGGAAGGTTAGCTTGATAGCAAGTTAGCTATCAACAGTTAGCTTCTATTACTTAGGAGTTAAAATGTTACCTTCTCCACTTTCTTTGGTCCTTTCACTAACTCGTGCCTTTTAGGAATAGTTCCACCATCGCATCCCATATTGAAAGATATATACGGCTTTGTTTTAATCGGAATTAAACACTTAGCAAAACACTACTAGCCGGCGCTAGTTCGACTCGGGAAGCTGTAATTGTAAACAAACAATGAAATTGTCTAGACCACGAGCAAGGGACTCGACTAAAATGAATGTCGCCCCCTAGAGGTAAAGATGTTAAGGGAACGTTAGAAATTGTGGTTTGCAGTAATGATCACATGAGGGCAGCAGAATTACCCATTTTATAGTTCACATGGGGTTACCAATTAAAGCGTTTACAACACTTTCAACACAGATGAGTTTTCAGTATGATTCCACATGATGGCAGCAATAACTAATTTCCCAGGTAAATTGAGGTAACCGGACCGAATTAATAATAGCCCCTATCTGTAATTTTGTGATAGCAAGCAAGCTATCATAATGTATAAATACACCTTACATCAAGCAATCTATCTAGAAGCAGAAGCAGAAGCCAAAGCGAAAGAAAAAGAAAAAGAAAAGAAAAAGGAGAAGGACAAAAAAGGATTTCACAAATATTTCTTTACTTTTGTTTTACTTTTGTATTGATTGTTTGTTTAACAGATAGCACTCTCCAAGACTTCAGTGTCCAAAAAAACAACAACCCTGAAGTGGTAGTTCTAAGTGACATTAGACTGCTTCTACCCTATTGTCAGAGTAGTTTAAAGAAGAGAGTTTCCTTGAGAGATAGCTCCGACGAGATATAATGAGATCTGTTTCCTGTGCCTTTCAGCCTCCATATTAGTTTACCATTGATGGCCCCGTCCTGGAGTAACCATTAGTTTATTGAATGCTACCTCAAAGGAGAAAACTGTGGCGGCAAGGTTGATACACTGCGTGAAAACTGGAAGAAAAAGACACATATTTGGCCTTAATTCAGGGCAAGAAATACATTTCAGGGGAATTCCCCGGTCACTGTGGCCAGCTAATCCATTTTTGTGATAATTATGCAAAAGATAAAATAAAATAAATGCGGCCTATACGAAAACACACAACTCCATTATGCCCAGTGGTTGGATTAGACCTTCCTGTAATTTATAAATCGTGTTATGTGTCTTATTAGATTTCCCCTCTCTCACACAGAGCTAAATGTTTAGTATGGATTTTCATTAAAGGCCAGTGAGTGCCATCTCTGTTAGCAAACTATCTTTCGAAAGAGTAGAGCTCCACAAGCTAAGCAAACCCACACTCTATAGGAAACACACAATACACAAAACCACTCAGAACAAAGAGCACAATGGCAGTTGTGTGCTCTTACCCTAAGCAGTCATCATTGAATGTATTCAATAGAAAAGCTACTGACAAGCAGCATGATAACCTAGATTGTGGCTAAAATAATCCAATAGAAATATTTGTATAAAAATTCAATATACGATATTGTTTGTTTTAATATAGAGACAAGTTGACCAAATGTAAATTAATATGTTCAAATTAATAATTGTGTTCCTATTCCCATTAAATATTTACAGTTTTATTCATCGTAATTTGTAAAGATATTTTCTTAAACATCTCATAGTTATTTTGATGTTTTCACTTTAACCTTGTACGAATCATAGCACAAAGCCCTCACTGCCCACCATAGTTGACCCATAGAAACCCACCGACCCCCCCACCCACCCCCTCCCCCGACCCCCAGCCCCCCCCCCCATTCCCCCTCGCCACGATCTCTGTGTGTGCTCCACCGAATGTTTATGGTTCGGCTATGATGAATCCAGCCTGCTCAATCAAGCTTCCACCGGCCTTGAACTGCAACCCTATCCATCTCAGCCATCTCAACCATCTGAGGTGGCCGGGGGGAGGCCGGAGCAACATTAATTGCATGCATAGGGCCTGGCAGCACACCGAGTCCAATGCATTTAGCTTTTCTAATTGGAGAGGAATTGCTTTGTTTAGATTGGCACTGCTCACTCTAGCCCGACCTCCATCTTTTTGATGCAGCCAGCTTGGAACTGTAGCTGTAACCATAGGAAACCTCACGGTGCACTGTGTGTCTGGAGTTCCACCACTCACTGCAGGAGGTAGGGGGGAAATTATGGCTGACAGAGGAATTCTTCAGTACGTTCAGGGTTAATATATGGAAAAGGTTAATATGTATCAAAGGTTTTGTAAAGCCTTTTCGTAGATCTATGAATGTACCCAAGATGAACTGTGAAAAGATGACATGCTGAGCTATGTGCTAGCACTGGGAGAAATACAATGCACATATTATTACTGTAAAATATTTAGATATTTTGCATTAAACATATAGATTTGCACACACAAACTTATATTTACTATATGTTTGTGAAAAATATTTATAATGCATCACTTAAGCTATAAGTCTGGGTTTATACAGAAAACAGTTGACAGTAGGCCCAAAGTCCCTCGAAATGCTGCAGCTAATCCATTAAACACTATTTGACTACACTCCTATTCTTATCATCTACATTGTCTGGAAAGAAAAACCTCACATTTGTAACATCGTCCAATAAACTTTATTTTCAATATAAGGTACACTGCCCTGTGGTTTTGTTCCATTGAGCCGTAACAATATTTATAATGACTTATAATTTATTTAATTACAATTGACTTAAAATTACCTATACGACTTAGGGTCGATATATTCCTGTGATGAAAATCAGTCCAAAAATGCCATACATTCAAATGTTTTGTTTTTTTCATCTTACGGTAAGTAAGTGGCTCGTTTTAAAATCTCAACTGAGTTTGATGACAGTGTTAATCCACTGACTTCACTCAGGCCTTCCAAACCAACTACCAATAATAATTTCAATATTTCACCGCGGCTTTTCAGACAGACTCTTTCCAAGCTTAATGATAGAGGATCCTGGACCGTCCCGCGCCCACCGCCTGACCCTCTACCTCCACTACTATTTACCATTATCTTTTCCACTCTTTCAAACCAACAGCAACCTCGGGTTGAACGAGGCCTGCAACCGTAGAAAAAGGGGGAAATCAGACCTCCCTTATGTCAGAGCAGCGTTTAAACTCTAGATGGAACAATCCTTACCAGCTCAGTGGCAGAGGAGGTCCAGTCCGTTCTCGTTAGTGTGATGAGCAAGCCAAGAGGTTCTGACAGCTGACTGGCTGGGTCTGAGGTTGCCCGGGGTGACGGGTACATACCTGTGGCTGGTCTGTGTATGCTGTGGGTACCGTGGCAGGACTAGCACACACACAAAACCATACACACTGATTGCTATTTTGGCCAAGGTGTCCATGCCAACCACCACCTCACCGTACACCTCAATAATAACAAACGGCCCTCTCTCTCTCTCTCTCTCTCTCTCTCTCTCTTTGTCTATTTTCTTCTCCTTGCTGTTGTTTGATGGATGCATTTCAATGAGCCTCTCTTTCCACAAAGTTATCCCAAACCTCAGCCACTCATGTAGGGAAAAAGTGGGGGATTCGACATAGTTGAGTGCCAATGAACTCTGTGATAAAACTTTAATCCTAAACTAAAAACGCTTGTTTGGGTCAAGTTACTTGAGTTTTTTTTTCTTCCAGTCAATCACTTTAATGCTCTCAGTCTAAAGAGAGCTTTGAAATCAGGCAAACTCTACCATCGATATGTTTGTTTCACCTCATTCCAGAACTCGCGCAGGCCAGATAAAAAAAATAAAAAATAATAACACAAACCAAAGGAGTGCCGATGCTTGGTGTCCTGTGTCGGCCCTCCTGATGGTCTTACCAGTCCGAGCTCCAGTCTGCAGCCCCCTCTCCCAGTCTCCTCAGAGACCTGTCTCCAGCAGGGCTCTTCTAGAGGAACACGTGTTTTTCATAAGGGTCTGTGCGTCTGGCCTTGCATAAATGTTTAGGCGCGTTCCTTCGGGGACAGGGTCTGTCCTAACAGCGGAGACTAATCAGCTGTAAATTCTCTTTTAAAAAGGAAAGGGAAGGCATGGCAGGAGTTAATCTCCAAGGCCCATTGCACAATCACTCTCTCTCTCTTTCTCTCCGTCTGGACGGGGGTGGGGGGGTGGTCGGGGTGAAGGGGGGGAGAGAGAGGTGGATGACAGAAAGAAAAAGGGGAGAAGAAAAGCTGGAGGCTTTGACAAATGATCTAATAAACGGGGAGGGAGATTACAGGCTTGGTGCCCGTGGGGAGAGGAAGTTGGCCAGTAAATATTTTTTAAAGGCTGTCAATAAATTTGCAGTGTTGAGTTGAGAGAGAAAACTGGGACTTGAGCCAGAGGTATGGCTCCTGTGCTGGTCTGGTCGGCTGGTACAGTGTGGGGATGAAACTAGGAACCTATAATATTTGACACTGTGATAAAACTTGGATATGATCAAGTGACTAACATTTATATGATGTTGTTTAATTTAGTGACACAGGGAAAAAAAGAAAACCAGGTATACAGTTTTTTTTTTTTTTACATGATACGCTAAGAATTTGTCTACAAACACTCAGTTATATGGACAACATGAAAACACCAGGTCACGTTTTACAAATAAAGTGGAGTTTCCCGTAGGATTTTCAAGCAGAACAGACAGTTCATGCACTAAAAAACAGGTACACTGATTTTTTTTCATATCGTAGAAGGCTACAACACAAATAACATTATTTAAAAAAAAATTATAAAACATAAAAATACCCCACAAATTTATGCCAGAGATCATTTTCCAATTTTGCATTCCTCAGTTTATTCAGCTGAATCCCTGTTAAATGAAATTAATAAAATCATAATATTCGGAAACCATAAAAAAAAATCACTGGTAGTTTGGATGAAGATCAACCAGACACACAGTAAGCAGATTCAGTCAGCAATTCTGTTGTACTCATTTTGTGTTTAATTGAAAAAAAAATCATTAAAATAATATAAAAAACCTTTAAATTGACAGGGGGGCAAGTGTGGTAGTAATATCTTGTGCATTGTTGAGTTATTGAGCACTAAGAGTTGTGTTAGTGACAACTCTGTCAGCAAATTGCAAAGTCCTGTAGTCCTCCATGACAGGCAGTCAAATGAGTTCCAGTCTCACTTTCCCACACCTTTCACCCAACACTATTACTCATCAGCCAATTAAATCAGATTTAAAGGCTTCACCTGCATTCCTATTCGCAGAGGCTGCCCTGGGGGCGGGTGCTGTCCTGTGATTGATGGGTTGATGAGATAATCACCGGTCTCACCTATGCTTGTCCTGTTACTCCAAGAGTGACCGATTAATTATCAAGATTGAAAACAAAAAGACTCTTTGTGAACTCAATGAAAGAAGGTCACCATGACTGTAGACAGTAAAATGATAACTGAATAATTGTAGAGTAAGCTGGGGGCTATTGCTGTCTGTGGTTGAGGGAACAGTTGATCACCTTGGTCTACTTCCTCCAGTAAGGTACGCACAGTCACACAGTGCTACAGAAGCTGTCAATCATGAATCATTCAGATTGTCAAAGCACAGACGCCTACACACACACCCACACACACACACACATTAATAGGAAGTCCCTAGGGAGAAGTGAGAGATGACAGTTTGTTGTACGGTCATACAGAGCAACATGAGCTGTCATTATCAGTCTTGTGTTAAGAACATTGCGTCATTCTGATTGACAAAGCACGGATGTAAGCGGGGACACACACACACACACACACACACACACACACATACACACACACACACACACACACTGAACGGAAGTCCCTAGGGGGAAGTGAGAGTTGACAGCTTCTTGTTTTTAACTTTGTATTTATTGTTGGTGTGAAAGTTTGGTTTCCTCTCGTCTTTGAAGGCATTAGAGCGTTTCCTTTTTGTGGGGTGAGCAGTGTAACAACATCACACATTAGTAAACACTGTCTGTGAATGGAGGCCAGCATGTGTGAACAGAGGTGTGTGTGTGGTCCAAAGGGGTGTGTGTGTGTGTGTGTGTGTGTGTGTGTGTGTGTGTGTGCGTGTGTGGGTGTGTGCATGTGTGCATGTGTGTGTGTGTGTGTGTGTGTGTGTGTGTGTGTGTGTGTGTGAGTTTGTGCGTGTGTGCATGTGTGTGTGTGTGTGTGTGCAGACAGCCAGCTCTGGACCTCAAACAGTGCCCTGGCTAGACTTCCCTAGCTGGTTTTAGACCTGCAGACAGCCAGCTCTGGGGTTAAAACATGATGTCCAGCACACAGTGCTGCCTCTCAAACCTAAACAAGCTTAGAACCTCAGTGATTACAAAGCTGAACTTACAGGAATAGAAGAAGAGTTTTATGACTCACTGTGTAACAGTCGAGAAAGTATTTCTGAAAATACAAGCAGAGCACCAGCTAAACTAAACAGCTTTTGAATAATCCGGTATTCAATTCTGTAGAAATAAATAAACTATATTATTTACAATATATGATAACTACAAGATGTTAAGTAAATTATTATCCACTAGATATCCAACAGCAATCACCCATGATACTCATCCTAACTACTCCCTCTCAACAGATGGAAGTCTCAGTGTTGATTAGGGTTGCCATGACAGCGATCAGAGTGTGTGATGCCCTGTGCCATGCCAGGGATCAGAGTGTGTGATGCCCTGTGGCGCCCTCCGCCTCCCTATAGAAACAGCTCCCAAACACACATCACCTCCAATCATCGTCAACGGCTCACAGCCTAGAGAGAGAGAGAGAGAGAGAGAGAGAGAGAGAGAGAGAGAAAGAGAGAGAGAGAAAGAGAAGGAGAGAGAGAGAGAGAGAGAGAGAGAGAGAGAGAGAGAGAGTGAGAGGCCAGGCAGAGCGTCTCTGCTCCAAAATCTAGAGTTTCACTTCGGCAGCCTACTCTCCAAAAACTGGTACAGGCCTCAAAGGCTTTCCTCCCTGAATCTGTGATCCCGATATCCCAACAGGATGGGAATCGTAAATTGTGAGGCGAAGAAGGCAGCATGCAGAGAGATACAATGACGTTCGAGATATCTATTTTTGATGGGCAATTGACTCTCCAAAGGCGAGGAGGGTTGTGTGTTTGGCAAGAGGACAGGGCCTACAGCTGTGTCATGTGTTGAGTTGTGTTTGGCATCCTCCGTTCTGTTGATGCTTTTACTCATATTCAATGGTGAAAAGAGCAGTGTGCCATGATGTTACTCTGATCTGCAGAGATTACGTCTGTGTTTGTGTGTGTGTGTGTGTGTGTGTGTGTGTGTGTGTGTGTGTGTGTGTCTTTGGAGGGGTTTTGAATGTATTAGTGTGAGTGTGTGCTATGGAGACAGGGAGAGAGAGAGAGAGAATGAGAGAGAGCAAGCGTGGAGTTATTGCGTGTGTGTCGTTGTCTGTTTGTAGGACTGTGTGTACATGTTTGTGTGTGGGTAGATAATGAGCGATGGACACAATACACAAAGCAGGAATTTTCCTCTCCAAAAAAAAACTAAAAACCCCAAACTGTTCCTTCATGCTTGGTCAACTGGTCTATTTGTCAACAATGTCAGTGGCGTACGGTCTCTTCACAATTGCAAAGTAAACCAAAGGAATGTTATAACATTTGGTTAAATGTACTATAATACAATACAGACTCTCCCGGAATAAATGCGTTGTACATTGGGTAGGGAAGGGACAATGGAGGGATTTACTGTCTAATAATTTGTCTATTTTTTGCAGGTCAACCATGACCAGCAAAATCTCAATGACTGCTTTTCATCTATGCGGGAGAGAATTGAATAATGATCACATGAAAATGTGGTCCAGCAATAGAAGTGATAAATAAACACAGACTGTAGCTGATTGGACAGGCTCGTCATGACATCATCACGTCAGGACAGAGACACCTCTATTGAATCGGTCTAGTCGACCAGTGTGGACCACCATTTAGATCCACACACACACGCACGCACGCACGCACGCACACACACACACACACACACACACACACACACGCACACGCACACAAACAAACATACAAACAAACCAACTAACCTCTGAACCCAGTGTCTCCACTCTCCATTGTGATGGTGCCCAGTGTTCATCAATTAACGACCCACTTGCTATTCAGAAAAACAAACACGGGCAACTTCCACACGAAGCCAGTCAAAACAAGCAGAGCCCAGAGAGTCTGCAGAGCCCCTCTTAATCAAAGCCAGATGCCTCCTCAACCATTTCTCCTCTCCTTTCCTCGCTGCAGCCCCTTTTCCTCCACTCTCTCTCTCTCCCTCTTTCTCTCTCTCTCTCTCTTTCTCTCTCTCCCTATCTCTCTCTCTCTCCCTCTCCCTCTTTCTCTCTCTCTCCCTCTCTCTCTGTCTCTCTCTCTCTCTCTCTCTCGCTCTCTTTCCCCTCTTTTCCCCGACAATCTCTTTCCTGTCTGAGATTCCACAGGCTTCATCGACGGCTGGTGGTTCTTTGTGGTCGTGATTTCCCGTTCTGCTTTCCCTTACTCTATCACGTTTCTTTCTCTTTACCTCCCTCCCTCTCTCTTCCTCCACCCCCCCCCCCTCCCATCTCTCTCTACCTCCGTTCTCTGGCATGCTGCGAATTAGCTTCCTGTGGGGAAGGCACCCACCTTCACTGACCCTCCGCAGTGCTCCCAATCATCTGAGGTGAAAAATTGGACCCACATGTACGATGCCGCCCAAGAAACACACACACACACACACACACACACGGCCTCGTCGGACAGGGAACCACACGTCCCTCTCCTCCTCCTCCTCCTCTGAACCCGCTGCCATCAGCTGTGCGCTGAGGTCTGGAAGCAGGAGGAATACCTGGGTGTTCACAGCACATAGACAGGGCCGCTCTCCTTCTCTGGCTCCACAGTCTGAGAACACAGTCTGATATCACCACTGTCGACGCACCAAAACCCCAATTAGCTTCTGTTGGAGCCAAACTGGGAG
>JAVQIZ010033084.1:0-27609 GCA_036023535.2 Galaxias brevipinnis
CGACCTGTCCAGGGTGTACCCCGCCTCTCGCCCTGTGTCGGCTGGGATAGGCTCCAGCCCCCCCGCGACCCTGCATAGGATAAGCGGTATAGCTAATGGATGGATGGATGGATGGATGGGACCTCTATGCTAAACACACCTCTACACTAAACACACAACATCAAAGCTTTCCATCACAAGAAGAGCATGGTGACGTTCAGAAGAGCCACCTGGTCGACAGAAAAAAAGGATTTCTTTTGGCTCCCAAGCACAAGTGTTGAGCTAACTCAGCGAAACTCAAGGCAAAAGTACCTGGTTTCTTGGCAACTCACTGGACACCCTATCAGAGTAAAAGGTTTCAAGTCTAGAACACAATTGTTATTTACAGCCATTCAAAGAAACAACACCGCCAGAATAGCTTGCGGGCTTATTGGGCAATCTGTAAAGGTTCAAATATCTGTAAAAAGGTCAATTAAGTTTGATTTCCTCTCTGACTCAACAGAAAATGGCTTCTCGTGGGAGCTCGCAGGACAGTTGAATTAATCAGAATGCAGATAGGAGTATCTGGTGGATTGCTTGTCCAAAATCGGAATATAAAACTTGGTAATACATGAGTCCTATTCAATAAGAAGCCTTTTGCACAGAGAAAGATGTCCATAACTGGAATAATAAGGAAATTATAATTGTCCACATTCAGGAATCTCTCCCTGCAAAACAAATATGGGTGGTTGCCTTTAAATACTGAGGGCATTATCACACACCAAAGAATATGCTGTATGTTATTTCTCATATTTAACAAAGTATCATCAGTGTTCTTATTTTGAATGTGGATCCTACCAAATCTGTATTATTTTTGTTTGAAAGCTTTAACATTTTATTTTATAGTCTAAAAACGTAAATATAGTGACACAAGTTTATAAATTTATTGTATGACTGTCAATTAATTCAACACTCCATAACAAATGAGGAAACCTGTGCATTGCATACATCTCTCATGTTTGAGCCGTTGTCACATGTCTTGGCCTATATTTAAACAGAATGTCTCAGAGTTTTGCCTATGCTTGGTTAAAGTGCATCGGTGTGCCCCTTGTATGCCCTGATCCAGAGTTCGCCATGCGACAGCAGGGACATCTGCCCCTGTTCACAGCTCATTTGGTTTGGCTTGTCATCATGTTTGAATAATGTGTCCAGTGAGACATCCTGTTTTTCCCATCTACTTTTATGTCCTGTCGTTATAACCTGTGCATAGCAAGCAAGCTGTCTGACTGCCTGGCCAAAAATGCTCAAAATGGACAGTGGTTAAAATGGTCAAATCAGGCTTTTTGGTGATTGGAGTATTTCTAAGAAAGCTAGTAGAGTAGGGCCGTCATCAGTAGGCAATTGCAAGCCTGTACTCTCAAGTGTAACTTTAGTCATTTATAAAATTTTATATCCTATACAGTGTAGAAATGTAGTCTATACAGTAAACACAATAAGGTAAATATGTGTACCATCTGCTTGCCAAATAGTATATATTGAATGAAGGCAGAATATTGTTTTGCCAGCATTTTATGAAAAGGGTCTCGAAAACACCAATGTCAGGGATATTTCTGTGTGATTAAAAGTCCAAATAAAAAAAAGAACTACGGGGAAATGAATTAGTCTTTTTGAGTTATCACTCTTGATAGACTGATAAGAAGGACAGGGAGGACCAAATTGGTAATTAATCTCAGAGTTGGGGGATGCTGCTGGTTCAGCATTCCCCTTTCCATTCCATCAATAGTCTTCCTCCCATATTTTACAAGGTGATTCATTCATTAAGTTGAAAATGAGCTACAGCCTTCAGGTGGCAAGCAGCCCCTACAAAGCACCACGGGACGCACATCAAGATGCATAGAAGAGATAATCGTAAAACTTCGCCGGCTGATTTAATTGAACTGAGAGAGACGTAACACTTGGATTTAGTGGATGAGTCACTTGCATACTGTGGCGCTGACTGGTGATGTACAATATAACTTGACTAGTTTCACCCTCTTCCCAGTCGCATCAATTGGGATGAAATACGTTGCTTTCTGAGTTATATTTACCATTCAAATAAGACAAAGGGGAAAAAAGCCATTTGTAAACCTAGCTAGATTCTGATGCGGCATTCTAGCATTTTCCTCCCCTTTGCCACCGTAGGTAAATGACTATAGATTCCTTGGCACTTAATCAACCTCCATTTAGAAGGTGATCACAGAAGTCCTAATGTGTAGAATTACTCCAAAGAACTTAGGCACGTGTGGCAAGTCACTCAAGTCACTTAGACAACAATAATTAAAAATCCAATCTCTTCTTCTCTCTCCCAGCTCGTCTTCTTAAGGTTCATCAGAGAAAGTGGCCTTCAGCAGAATGTAAAGCTGCACAGGTCATATGTAAGGTCATAATCACTCTTTGAAATTTAGCACGGACTTGAAATGTGACGTGATCTTTGGGTGATAGAATGACACGTTGTTGACAGTTCAAACCGCATATGATGGCTTCAAGAAATATCAAGTGACAGTATTGCATTTTAAAGAATATACCCAGTGTACTAGTGTCACGCTACTGAAAAGTATCCATTCAGCAAATACATACACAGTTCAAAAGCGTACTTTTTCTACTCCTAACATTTCCCCATTAACAGAGCTTGCCCTGTGCGTCAAACAAAAGCTCCTGCAGAGCACTGTCATCCATAAATTGGAGGGATAAACATGGTTAGGAGGGGGAAAAGGAAAAAGACAGCATGCTGGGAGCTGGGGCGTCGGTGGAATTTCACACCATTGGACCGCCTCGCAGATGTGAATGCACAAGCTGAGCCGGCATGGCCGCCCTCCTGTTGAGCCAACATGGCCCTGACACTGCAGCTGTGGAGGGCAACAGTAGGAGGGGTGCTGTGGACTGCCCTTCCCTGCTCAGAGGGAGGATTGATCATAGTCACATCTGATGGAGCCGTACAGCAGGGGTCTTTGGTACGTGTGATGTTGTCACAGTCATTGTCTTCTTGAGGTGTTGAGCTACCTTCCATGGGCCACCATAATAGCCCTGGCATTCTTACAAACGATATTCCCTCATTTGCTGTTTTTCCACACGCTGTTATGGAATCTCCCATTGGCTTGAGATCTAGCGAGTGTCAAGGTCATAGCATAGCATTCACATAATGTTCACACTGATTCAACCCATTCGGTGACCACTCATGCCCTATGCCTTTCAAATGGGGCATTGTCATTCTTGAAAAAATCACTCCTATGAGGTTAGAAATATTTTTTTGTGGGATTATTCAGAAATCATTGCAATGATTTAAAGTTACCCCTATGGTGACAATTGAACAAAAGCTATGGTAGCAAAATGTAACCCACAGCCGAACAAAACCAAGGATTTTCATTATTTCAAATCCTACTAGTATTATTTTATATCATATTATTTTTATATGTCACCCTCCTCATTTATGTAACTAGTCATTAGGACAAGGTTAATCAAAGGCCTTTCCAACAATCAAGTCACTGGCTATGAATGTTGGATCAATACGTTACAGTAACACCATTAGTATGTATCACCATGTGTTGGGGTGAGAGCAGTCAGCCAGGGTTGACTCCATAAGACTCCATTGCTGGTTTTCCATGAGGTCTGGCCCGGGGTTGTGGAAAAGTGCTTTGATTCTTTGCCGCAGCCTGGCTTCACAAATTGTATCAAATAACGTGAACTGGTGTGTGCATGGTGTATTTGAGAGAGAGAGAGAGTGTGTGTGTGTGTGTGTGTGTGTGTGTGGGCGCGTGTGTGTGTGTGTATGTGTTTGGTCGGCTCCATTTGGGGGGAGGGGGCTGTACAACCTCTGTGTCCCACAGACACGTCCTCTTTCAGCCCAGCGTGACCCTGGCCTGGCTGTGTTCACACCTGCTGGGCCAGACCAGTGTGAAACGGAGGCAGGATGAGGTCACTGACAGCCGACAAAGCTGAGAACAAACAGATAACAAGCTCTGAGTGCCCGGCCACCACTGTGTATCTTGGTGCTCGGCTGTGAGAAAACGAGGGAACGGGAAAGAGCAGCTACTTTGCCACTGAGGGTTATGTGGTCCATTATCGGTGCTGTTGTTTCTCTTTTAAGCATTGAGAAGGAAATATACGTTCACAACACCTTAGTAGAAACGTACTATTACTGTCGTATTTGTAATAAAAGCATTAAAAGTAGCTTTGTACTCAACATTCCTGTATATTGTTTAGAAAACATTATCCTTGGTGTGTATGACCCCTGTGATTCCTGACCATTATCCAACGATCCCTGTTGGAGACGCAGCTATCACCTCTCATTAATAACAATAGCACTGTTATTACTTCTCTCTTCCTATGTTCTGCTGATGATAAATGGTTTTTGTACGATTGCAGCTAATTGGCTACCGGGCCATGAATCTTCTCCCATCCTTTCCATAGTGTGGCGCAGTGTTTCTTGCAGTGAGCTGTGGCTGAGGGCATAGCGCAGTACCACCGAACGCACAGACACAGAACTCACGGCACCTGTCGCTATATCATCCCTTTAAATGAGAAAACATGGTGAGACAGTTAAACCCATTTCTTTACTTACTGTGGGTGCCCTTAAGTTAGACAGATGCATTGATCACAAAAGCTGTTTTTCTAGTATGACCAGCCACATGCTCCTGTGCACAATTTACAATGGTTTAAATGAACAATGTCACGGATTGTTAATGGGAAAACAACTCAATTATGGATACAGTGTTATGTGTTAAGACGTATATATTGCTCTTTTGAGTTTTCTCTTTGTCGCCTTTAAATGCTTCATATTCATCTAGCATAAAGGGCACCCGACACTGTGATTACAAAGAGAAGTAGGAGAGTGTGTGTCTACAACGATTATATCAGAGTAATTAGTTTGCCTTCAAATTCAAACATTAGAACAGTTTTATTTTTAAACCGAGAAACAAAATCCATGATTTCCCAAGGGCCTGGGTTGGACCCGGGAAAACCAGATTAAAGAGCTCAAGGTGAAAAAAAAACTCCCTAAAAAAAAAAAGACAAACAAAAGGGCCCTTTCTTATTGCCAGATAATAGAGTTTTTATATACATCCACAAAATCATAATAATTAATGTATCGTAATTATCTCTGTACACAACATGAAAGGGAAACTGGGGGAACAAAAATTTGTGAGAATAAGATTACCTTGAGATAACCTCGTCGAGACTTCCTTTGATTCTATACCTGTGATGGATTAAGAGTGGATCTGACTTGTATTTGAATTAATTACTGTAAATGATGTACTATGTATTGTGAGAAGCCATCTAGATAATGACATTACACATATATCTTTGAAATTACACAATGTTATGATATTATTGACACAGTACAGTACCAACACGCCCCATACACCAGCAACTGAGAGATACTGTATGCTTTGTATGAATATGATAACTATTTCATTTATTGCAGTCTCCAAACAAATCAAATGTTGCATCCTTTTTTTCCACTCAGCCACAAACATTAGCAATCGGTAATTTAAGCCAAAAAAAATTTCACAAGAAGTAAGGCACACTAGAGACAGTGCCTCCCTTAAATAAAAAAATTTAAATGTAGACTGTTTCAACATGTTTGCTCAATGCCAGCTGAAAATATGTTGTAAAGGAGAGACAAATCTTTCCTTCGTGGAGTAGTGGAGATTGTCTCAAGGCTATTGTTAACCCAATTCAATGGTCTCCAGAACAAAGGCATTATAAGTCTAATGCTGTTCTTACCAGGTTTGACAGTTACCTGTATGACTTCATCAGGTAATGAGGGGCTTTCTCTAGCCCAATGCAGAGCGACATGGGCCAACGCCAAAAGCGAACATAAGGGACTTTCAGATATAAAAGCGTGTTACAAAAAACTCTTTTAATATGAATAGCTAAATGAACACATACATATAGCAGAGACCCTTATCTCCACCATGTTGATACAACTGGGGCATCTTGCTCGGCCACTGCAGAATCTAACGAGGCGACGTGCCCATGGCTGTGATACCTAGACATATAGGAAATCAATGGATTTTTAGAGCGATACATAAATTGTAATGAAAGGAGCCACCAGTGCTGATCAAATACTTCAGACATGTCATCGGAGAAGCTCACCCTCTGGAGTGGTTATGGCAGTCATTCATCATGGAGGACGATAAACTAAACAGCAAATAAAGACTGCAGGCCTTTGTTCACTGTCTAAAAGAAAATAAACATAATTTTTGGGGGTGGATGATCTTAGGGGAAAAGCGAGAAGGTAAAACAATGTGCTGTCTCAGATTGGATTCTGAAAGATACAGGCAGAGCTGCTTAACTTATCGTGCATGACTGAAATGTGTTTATTGCACATGGCTGGATCATGAAGAAACGTGTTGTCATGTCAGAATCGCCCTCTTCTAAATATAGCATCTTCAAAATTCTTGATGACATGCGACTTTTTTTCTTACATATAAAGAAGAAAGAAAAACTAACTTGAATGTCTCATCCATCTCAGCCATTTAACTGCCAAAGAGATGGCTTACAACCATGCAGTAAACATTGCTCAGTAATTGGTGTAGCATTTTGTCACCATATGAATAATTCATCTTTGAGGCTTATTTCGTTGTTGCATCTCGAACTTGTAGCTACCCCGTCTTAAATGGTCTAAAGAGAGATTCATCATTTTGCCTCCTGTCATATAAGGAATATATTAAAGTAAACTCATGGATGGGCCCAGAGATAAATGCCATATTTATAATGTCCTAGGAGAGATGATGGCAGCTGATAATTTGCTCTCTTGATATCTGACCCAATGCTGACTCTGGTTTGCTTAGTGATGGATGTTTAAAAAACCTATCAAGGGAGTATAGCTATGTTCAGTGAGTAATGGGTGAAATACCTCAGAGACGAGGATATATTGGTTGGGTGCTAAGCAGAACAGCTTACAGTGACTCTGCAAAAAGATGGGAAAGTAGGACCAAAGACATTTTTTTGTGTCCTACACTTTGCGGAACTCCTTTGACTCTGCACTTCAAATAAATGGTGACGTGAATAATGTTTGCCTTATAAGCTGTATATAGCTTATCCTTATTTATAACCCATCTTCATTCAACTGATTCACCTGACTTGGAAGGAATATGCTTAGCTGGATCTAAGTTTTTCACTGCTTTCATGACAACCAAAATGCAATACAAAATACAGCAATACTGATTGTCTTGGTATGTTAATTGGTTCATGTTTTTATAATAATAATAATAATAATAATAATAATAATAAAAATAATAATAAGACTACATTTTTGTAACATTGAGAAGGGGTCTCATATGTATTCAGCTTTCTCGTTACTCACTCCTGAGCTAACAACCTGAGTTGTTATCCAGACACCTGTCCTTTTTGGAAAGGGATTTACATCACCAACTGTTTTGTTGTCCAGCAATATTAGAAGAAGTGTTTAGCCTTTTACTTGCGGGACAGATCTGTCTTAAATGTACTGCAAAGGTGCACTGCATGGCAATGACCCTTTTGTTCTTGGCAGCCGCTAGGTCAGTTGACCTTTCCAGTCCACTCAATACTGGTCTTTAAGGCCAGACTGGCAACGTGTCTTTTCTCCCAGCCTGTTGCCTACTAATTTGCCCTATCACAAAGATAGACTTGTCTATAATGTTCCCCTTTGCTCGGTGAAAGTCAGCCACCTTTCTGAATGCCCAAACAACCATAGGCATGACATTCAAAATGGTGCCTATTTGAGGGCCCCTTTAAAAGTAAGTGCAAGTCTCTCATCTAAATACAAATTGAATACTATGTGCATATACTGTATATATACACTATGTCATACAAGTCATTCTGCAGTGAAAAGCTGAATGCAACATGCAAACATAAATCTAAGAGCATCTTCAAGAAGACATTTTGTGTGTCTCACAATAACTTAAAGCAGACAAACCTTTATCGCGGATTTTGATGTGTGTCTGTGTGGTCGCGCACGTGTGTGTGTGTGTTTGTGTGTATGTGTGGGGGGCGTCATTTAGGAGATCGGACACACTCCCACGGGATTGCAATGATGGGGAAATCACTCACTGGAAACAATCACGGCCCTCTTATTCATTTTCAAGAATTTCTTTTGCAATGATTTACAATGGCAGGGCTTTAAAAATGACCCTTCACATAAATCCCATCATGGTGTAATGAAAACACACCGTTAATACTCTAGGTCACACCTCAGACTGAACAGAGGGACGTTATGGCTGGCATGCCTTGCACACACGTCTACACATGAGCTATTGTGTATGGAGTTTGTTTGCCAGGTTGTACGTGTATGTTTGTGTTCAGACGTGATTGTGTCTAAGTCTGCCTCTGTGTCTCAAACAAATGTTCTTTTTTCAAGGGTTTAAACCCTGGTCCCTGTGATAGCTAGAACAAGGTTTTGCAATAGCATTTATTTTTGCTGATGTGGAAGAGCCCAGCAAACCTCCTACAGCATTAATTAATATTAAAGCTCATGATGGATGACCTCAGCTTTAGCCAGCCAGCTCCTATTCATCACAGCACGTAGGAGGAATGAAACTCAAAACCTCATTTTCCGACTCTTCTCGCTTTCTAACCCTGACATAACAGGAGTTACATTATGAGCAGGATTTGTTGTGTCAGAGATTAGAAAACATGATGCGCTTTCTTGATTTCAGTGAGAGAGGCTTGTTGGTTAATGTGGGCTGCAGCGAGGCATTCACTCCATCAGTGCACATATAATCATAAGAATCTTCTTTTGATACCTGGTTTCACCTTCTAATAATTTATAAAAAATGATTGTACTAAATAGTGTACATGTTTTACAGTAGTAGATTCTCATTTATTAATAATTGTTTTGTAATACATTTTTGGTTTTATGGATATTCAAATACATTTGACTTCCTTTGCCCTTTTATTATCGAGAATCTGTGTCATCTGTGAGTTCGTCTCCCTCTTATGTTAGTGCCCCTAGACTGAAGCTAATAAAAGCGAAATGATGACTCCTATTTTTTATTTTGGACCCACTGTCAGCTCCTCTTCCTCTCACGTTAGTGCCCCTAGACTCAAGCTAATGAAGGTCTTCGGATTGATGACTCCTATCTTTTATATTGCTATCACATTATGCGCTACAGTATTTGCCATCATTTTGTCCGCATTTGATTAAAGAGAGATTGGTCCCATTAAAAGTGGTTTGACTGCAAACAGAAATGTAAAGAATTTGTGTGTATGTGTGTATGTGTGTGTGTGTGGGTGGGTGGGACTTAGGGGGCCATTAAACTACTTTCCAGACCCGTCCATGGAGGCATTTTTATGGTGTTAAGTGTTGAATGCCATCTGCACTAATCTGCAGTGATAGATTCTATTCCAAACGGCCCCCGACTGGCAGAGTGTCAGTCACTCAAACTTGTGATTGTCAAGCTGTCACTCACACACAATGGCACACACTGCATGCCGCCGAAGGAAGTCCTGAAGAACAAACACTGTGGTTCAGTTATAATTTCATGTAATTTAGTTTAGTTACCAAAAATTTGAAATGGAGTTCAGCAAAGTTCAGATAGTGCACCACTCTCTATTCTTGTTTAATATCATAGATCAGGTTTGTTGCTCTTATTGGTCATCTTCATTTTGTAGTAGGCTTAGTCTTAACTCCAGTCAATGTGCATAGACATGAGAGGCCACACCTTTATCAAAGTAGCAGTAGTCTATCATTACCAAAAGCTGGCAAGTACACAATCACACTTATTTTTCAACATTAATGTTGTTGCTGTTGTCAACCATATTTTTTTGTCATAGAAACAACATCGTTTGTTTTGATAATCAGAAACAGGGAGCATATTAAAAAAGTTAAACTGTATTTTACAAAGACAACTATAACTACTGGTTCACATCACAGAGTTCACATCTCAGAGTGTGAAGGTAAAAAATCTACCTTATTGGGTCGAGATCGATAGCACTGTTTTGTAGAGATGCACCGATTGCAGTTTTCTTGGCCGATTCCGATTTCCGATTTTTTTCAAGTCTGAACTGCCGGTTCCGATTTTGGCCGATTCCGGTTTTCTTTCTAAGAACTACCATTTACAACATTTTTTTTTTTTTTTTACTTTTCTTTAATGGAACATTTAAAACGTAATAAAATGTTAGCTTTTTTTAAACAAAACAAACAAACAAAAATGAACAGGTTAAAGGAAAAACAGCTTTATTTTTTTTGTAAACCTCTAACTGAAGTGCAGTATTTGTACTCTTCCAAATGAAAAAAAGTGCAACAGGTAATAGAACAATATAACATAGCACCTTTAGGTTTTAAGCAATCACTTCCTAATTCCCGACGACATGTTGCATGTGTGGCTGTGCAGGCCTGACGTGAGACATCGTGCGGCGCATGCGTGTAGATTTGACCGGCAAGGATCGGAAAAATATAAGATCGGAAAAATATAAGACTGATCGGCCGGTCACCAATCATGGCCGATCAGTCTAAAAATCGGCTAATTCCGGTCGGCGGCCGATCGATCGGTGCATCTCTACTGTTTTGCTTTTTTTCTGACCCCAATACCAGCCAGTTTAGGGCTGCCCTTTTTGGAGATAAAGTGCCAAATCTGTTTGGGGACACTTTGGTGGTTCAATGTCATCTGAACTCCAGGAAAATGAAGTTGGGCCTTTTAATTACAGCATTCAGTTGACAGCATTAATGATTATCTGTTAGCACCGCCAATCTGATATAGATTGAGTTGTCCCTGGAGACTGACCAGGATAATGCATTTGTCTAGTGTTAGCAATTCTGCATGTACTGTGGCTATCTTTAAAGGCAAGAGGAGAAAAGCAAGCAAATGCATCATGTGGTTAGCATGCAAAAACACATGCAGGAGTCCGCAGATAAAATAAACTGGTGTATGTTTGTAATTTACCATTACATTGTGTCATAAAAAACTATAAACAGCTATATAGACCAGGAAAGCACAATCTTGATAAAAAAGACATTGTGTGTTACTTCGCACTTCAGTGAATCTTTTTTTTACATTTTTTTAAACCTACACAGATTGTTAGAATGTTTTATTGTATAAGGGTGTGTCTGAACAGCAGACAAGACAATGTAATGAAGTATTTTTTTCTTGTTTTTACAAAACGTAAACAAACCATCTTGTATGTATGCCCAAATTCAAATCAATGTGGTTAGTGATATAATGCTGGAGGAAAAAGTTATGACACGGCATATTAAGTGGTTAAAATTAGTTATCCACATCCCTGCAAAACTCCTTTAGGGCAATTCGGTCCACTGCTGTAGCAATTAGAAATCAAAATGTCCACTGAATGATTGAGTAAGGTAAAAGGACTACCCATTAGTTGACCAGCCCTCATCCCACGTTCTGTTGACCAAGTCATGAAGAGACTAAGTGGAGCTTGGCCACGTCATTGCAGCATGTTAGATCGGTTGGATAAAAACAAGTCTTACACCTCTTTCCACATTTGCAACATGTTACACTAACATTTTTGATATATTGCTCCTACAGCCAACATCTTGCAAAGTGAGACACTGCAGTACATTCGACTCACTGTGAATCTTGTCAGAAAGCTGAGGTTCATTACAGGATTGCAAATCTGTCAGAGTCTTTCATAAAAGGTCAGTGATCATAATACACCATCTTATAGATAATACTTTTGCTTGGTATGTGCATAATATTTCAGTTTTTTCTTTTACTTTGGTCAAAGAGCTCTCACCAAAGGTAGTTTGATGTGGAGTAGACGCCTGGGGAACCTTGGCCAATTAGAATTATTCTCCCCTCTGACCCTCCGTCATCTGAGCCAATTAAAACATCTCTATCTTTGTCTCCCCTCATCTGTGACTGGCCCTTAATTGGGAGTAGGATGTGGAAGACATGGCTCCCCATTATTCGTCTAGCTGACTGCGTTACTCCAAGGGTAGATGGAAATGTGACACCCTCTCGATGTAGCAAACTTCCAAAGCAGAGCTGACTTTCTTTTAGTTCCTGTATATATGCTGGGCAGGAGGATGTATGACACACACTATTATGTTAACTGCAGACTCAGTACCTAATGTTCAATGTTCTGTCATGACTATAATTATAATCAGCCTCAAGCTCATGTGGGGACCTCTGTCCATGACATTGAAATGGTACTATTTTGACACCTATCTAAGACGTTACATTTGTTAGATGCTGCTGCCTTTATCCGGCTCAGCCTTCGACTAGGGGTGGGAGCCGGTTTGTGGAAAGCCAGCATTATATAGAATTGATTTCCCAGAGAGAAAGATAATTACTCTCCGTAGCACAGTGGAGGAAATGTGCAAATTGGCTGTTAGTCCCACTGTTTTTTTCCTCTGTTCACTGTCAACACAGACAGCCCTTGCCACCAGCTCATGGAAATAGAGGTTGGAGAACTTGTCCGTTATAGCTCCCCCTCTCCCTAAAACGAATAACTAATGTCTTGCCTTTAAAGACACTAAGAATAGCTTGACGGGAGAGGGAGGGGGAGAGGGTAGGAGAGAGAGAGAATTTACAGCAAGAGTTTCTAGATGAAAAGTAAGATCATGGTGGCAATAAAAAGGGAAAACAAAATTGCATTAACCCAACAAGCATGCTATTCATAATTTATGGTCAGTACTGCTGGGGTAGTTGCTATTTGCATATTAAAAAGAGAAGTCAAATGTGAATCTGTTATGTGAGTGCTCACAGGTTGGAGAGAGCATTCAAGTTTGGTCTTTTGACTCTGAAGGGGGTACACCTTGGAGCCTCATGCAAAAAGCAGCTGAGGTAAAATGTGGGTGCCATTCTTTAAAAGGCATTTTTAATGCCCTCTAACTTCTTTAAACATTTATACACAATACCACTGATTGAAACTCTGTGATCGACTCCACTTGAAAGAGGTGGGATCTCTGCCATTGATTCTTCTGATCAAGTGCTGTCTTTGTTAAATTGCCGCTCTGTTCGACAGAAAGAAAGGGATGCATTTGTTGCATTGACGGTAAGGCATGGCAGCAGCTAAAAGCTGCCAACAAAGGCCAGAGCAGAGCAACAGAGAGATTGTCACAGAAGGCCTAGAGAAATCCCCTCGCGTCTCTAAATTATGGGAGCACATTATACTGTTCTGTGGACTTCTGTTCGGCCCGACATTCAGGTTTCCTCAGTCAAGGTAACTAAGCATATACGTCATACATTTTCTTCCCCGCTGCCTGACATTGCTTTAGCCCTTATGGTTTGATTTGATGTCGCTTTAAACCCCCTGAAACTCCAACTTGGTTGGGCTGTCAACCCACACCGCTTCAAATTTAAAGACATTTGCTTTTTGAAGCTGTCGACTCTTGTGATTGTACAGTATGTGGCTTGCTGAACGAGTGTGGAGCCAGATGGAGCTGGTGGTATGTTTGTGAACCTTGGTTCTGAACATATGAGAGGCAGGGCCATATCACAGATGCATCAAAAGGAAGCCAGTGCTTTGTTATTCCCCAGCCAATTTCTCAATGGCATCAAATGAACTCCCACCACCTGTTTAGAAATGTATGATTTTTAGCACGGTGGGATGCTGACTGAATGTTAAAATCTGCAAGGATCCATCTTGCGTATTCAGTCACAACAGATCAAAGGCAATAGAATAGGAGGAGCAAGCTAAACCATATAATTATTATATTTATTGATTTTATATATTGGAAATATGGACATGAATTTGATTAAATATTGGCTGTAATAAGGAATAATTAAACTGTTGCTGTGTCTGGCTATTGTAATTCTTATTTACAGAATTGTTATTTTAGGGTTATAGCACATCAAACTGGTTAATACAAAAAGACGACATACATGTTAAATCAAGTAGTCAAAACAAGTACGTGGTAGCCAAAACTAAAAAGCATGATCCCGTCAGGCATAATCCAGAATCTACCTTCAATTCGCTTTACTTCTGAAAACCAAATAAGGGGCTTAGAATGTAAATCATGAAGTCCAAACTAAGGGCCTTGTTCTTCTTGGATAGATAGATACCTCATGTTGCAGGCCAACTGGACCACAAACTGACAGACGTACAACAATGAGACCTCACAGGAAGAGCCAAGCAGGTGTCCGGGCCCATTCCAGCCAGCCAGACTTTGCATTCAAGTAGCTTCACCAACTGTTGGACTACCTGGCAGGCATAGCGCTGATGTACGACTTGGCTTTTACCAGGGGGTGTTCAAAAACGTGGCTGTAGCCAGGGAGGGAAGTTCTGACACTTTTAGCTTGTACTTGATGGGTCTGAAATCAGCAGAGTCTCACAGCTCAGCACCCAGTCCTGACAAAGCCTTACTCACCCTGTTGGACTATCAATGCTAAGGTTCCAAACTTTGTTGATTCAACTTGCAAATCTGTTCTTGCATATATACCGGAGAAGCATGCCTCATCATAAGGATAAGTATGTCATATGAAAGTTCACATAAAAAAACGAAATCGTTAACATAGCAATTAAGTTATTCAAATATGACAACCATGATACATTAAATGTACAAAAAAGTAGTTGGTCCAAGCTTTAGAACTAATCTAACTTTAAGAAGCATTAAAACACAACACTACTCAAAAACATGTGCACAGTGCCACCTACTGTACTGTATGAATACTGCATTGGGAACATTCCTTGCATTGAAGATAATAATTTATTTTGCATGATACGCGGCCTCTTGCACATGCAACCATTACTAATCGTTTGTTATCAAAGATCATTAAAGACGTTTGCATTATATAATCAAAATCTATTGATCATCATTTTATTATTATTATTATTATTATTGTTGTTGTTGTCGTTGTTGTTGTTGTTGTTATTATTTCTACCTTTAGGCCTGAACAAGTTGACATGAAATACATATTGTATGGCTAACAATGTTTTGTGCCAGTGCTCAAATGGCAAGCATAAAAAGCATCGGTGGCAATTTATCACATTTCCCCCATAGGCTGGATTCCAGAGCTGTCATGTAAAGAGAATAGACTCCCTCTCTCTTTTTGTCAGAGAGAATAAACTCCACTTTTGGTTTCGAACAATTAGCATCTAACCTACAAGTTACCTCTTCCTGCTTTTCCGCCACATCACTTACTTTCCCTGTCTCGATCTTCCTCGCACGGTAAATTGAGCTCTTAGATGAAGCATATGCAGAGAACTCAACATGAAACCCATAATTGCTGCAGATGTGCGTGTCCCAGCCGAGTATAATCTCAAAGAGAGCATTTCAGTCTCTCTGTGAGCCTGACGGCGGTGGCGGCGTTCCCCAGGTGCGCTGCTTCCCGCTGCCCACCCGCCGCCCAGTATGTCTCTGCCCAAATCCTCCAGAGGTGAGATGAAACCTGTAGCTAGATGTAAAATCATGGACATTAGTTCCCATCTAAATGATTTGTTGACGTCTCCCTAGTTTCGAAATCCCACCCTACACTTTAGTATACAGCCATATGCAAGACTCATACCAGAGTATTCGTGTTTGATGCTTTGTACAGAATAGCCTTGAATAGCATTGATACATGGAAACGGTTTTCATATGCATTTCTCTGTTAGTGTACCCTTGCAAGCTACGGGTAAAGTTTTGTTTTAGGCCGACTGCTGTCATGTTATTTGTCTGACACCTGGTAGAGAACTGTGGGAGTTTTCTCTGCGTGCTGCTGCACATTTGACAACACATGTAAACAGTACATGACAGATCTACATCTCCCCCTGTTGAAGGAAAACAATACTACCAGCATGCTTTAATGCCAACAGTCACGAATTGGACCACTTAGACAAGGCTGAGTTGAGCTTTGGGGAGGTTTTTCCCCACACCTAGTTGCTCATTGAATCTTGTTTTTTTAATTTGACTAAATGGCAAAATGGTTGTGCTTATTTCAACAACTATGATTTAGTTTCAATATCCAGGAAAACATTTGGCTACCGAATGCTCTTCCTTTTTACCTTATTTGTGTATATTGTTTACTCAGTGACACATATTGATACATCTATTGACTCTCTAATATAATTCTGGAAAGAGACATAATAATAAAAATGCTGCTAATATTAAGCTGTCTTTTAAGATTAGATATTTTCTGATGGCAATTGCATTATGCCATAAATAAGAATTGGCAATTGTATGACCAATCAGTGCTCCATTATTAGGCCCCTAAAGCAAGCTCAGAGGCTATCTGTGAAACATAGATAAACAGAAAATGTCAAATTCTTCAAATCCTGAGTAATGAAAACCTGTCTGACTCAATGAGCATGTGCATGGTTGAAGTGCCAGTCACATCAGTAGGAAAACAAACCAAGCGGCAATAAAGCACTTTAAATTAAAGGCAGCCAGTTGATTTCTTTGGAATATTGTGTTTGTTTTCGTTTTATGACAGGAGCTAATCATAAAAGTGTCTGAGAAATGATGAGTTCATCAGTCATTATGTGAGCCTGTACTATGCAGCACTATGGCTCAATAAGTACAGCCAAGCCAGCCAGACCCCTGGAACCACAGCTTTTAACTAGCAGGCTGTATAACTTCCATTTGAAGAACAGCGTTATAGTAAGGCCAATAAAGCTGTTGGGAACTATATGCTAATGATCTTGAGCAACAGTTTGGAGAAGTTTGAATGTGTGTGTGTGTGTGTGTGTGTGTGTGTGTGTGTGTGTGTGTGTGTGAAAGAAAAGGGTGGGTGGGGTTAGAACATAAACACGTGTTTATTCATATTTGAGCTTTCCCTGTAGACTAGAAATGTTGTTTCTGTGCGTTAAAATAATCTTGCTCTTTCTTCATTACAACTGTGCCTCAAAAATTACCACCAGGAACACTTTCTGATGTGCAGAAACATATGCCCAACAATGTAAATCAAATGCCGGTAATAAACTGTACTTGCTGTGCACTTCGTCATTTTCCACTGAATTGCTAACTCTCCTCCCAGCCACATTTCATAATCAATTTCTATTAAAATTAGGCTTAGTGGATGAATACATCTTTTGCGTTCAGAACAAAAGATCCATTTTAGCTGGCTGGTCAGCATTCCATAGAATGCATGTACAAGACCAGCACTGAATGATGAATTAAATAGTAATCAGCAGAATGCAAATGAATGGTAAGAGTGTGCTTATACTGCACTTCCATAACAAAGGCTGTGATCAATCCTATGGCCTTGCCCCTAGTAGCATCGCTTTATGTATTTGTGTGTGTGCTTGGGTTGCTTGTGTGTCTTTTGCGGGCATTTTAGGTTGTTTTGATTTGAATGCTCTGTGTATTAGTAGTTGATACAGGTTCTCTCTTTTGCATCTTTAAAATAAATGTATAAAGGGAATGAATGTTTAATGCACGTATGTGCATTGATTTATTTATGGTTGTACTGTGGTCTTAGTACCACATTACCAGTCCCCCTCTTCCCTTGTAGCTTTAAAGGGTTAGCGGCAAAGGCACCGCTCCGCTCTCCGGCGCCGCTGTGAGACCTGTCCCCCCTGGGAGCTCCCCTTAATCAAATCAAGCATTTCCACTGGCAATTAATATTAGAGCATGCAAATCATGGAGGAGAGGAAAGTGACATTCACTTGCCCTCAATCTTGCTCCCAGTGTTCCTCGAGGGACAGAGAGTGGCCCCTTCTCCAGAGTGCACTGCGGGCTCATCATGTGGGAGTTAATAAAGAGGATGGTTGGCTTGTTAGCAGGCCTGGTGTGGCAGCACTGCTGCTCTTACCTGTCTGGAGGTTGTGAAGTTCCAACTTGCCTGTTGTTATAAAGCTGTGGCAACCGCAAAACAACAGCCCTCACTTGTGGTGGCACCCTGCAATGAGTTTATCCTCTGTACCTCAAATAAGGCCTTCAGGTTTGTTTTTGTTGTGTGTAAACTTGCGTCAGTATGTTTTCCAAAGCCTTAGTCATATTTAGACATCAGTTCCATCAGAGGACTCGACTTTGCTTCAAGGTATTATTTGATTCACTTTGCCTTTATCTCGACTATACTGCACCTTTATCATAAAATCAAAACCATTAGACTATCCCAGACCTGACATTGTCTAGACAATAGGAACATATTCTCAAACTCTGTGGGGGTCTGGTATTGGTAAATGTGAAAAATGGAGAGTTCTCTGCAGAGAGATTCTACTGAGTGAACAGAGATGATCCTGTCACGATTCTCTCTCCCTCTCTCTCTCTCTCTCTCACACACACACACACACACCCTCAACACCAGTGGTGGCCTGGCCTGCCCTCCTCCTGTCCTTCCCGCTCAGACTTCTCTCTCTGAGTAATTAAGTTTATTTCCTTGGGTGCTAGCCTCCCCATCATTAAGCCAGGGCGCTAACTCAACATGACAGCATGGCCCATTGAAGTGGACATTATCAGAGGTGGTCCTATCAGTGTTAGTAAACGGGAACCATTCAGCAGGCTCCATGATTAGAGGAGATCTAGGACAGGTCTTGGAGAGCACCACATGCTAGCGATGACTTGATTTGTGCAATTATTCCGTCGTGATGTCATAGTTAGTAGGTTACGAATGCTGCCCCCGTTGCAATGCCTGCATGGTGGCCATTTGCTGGACAAGCAAGAGAGTCACACAGAGCAATGATAGCCCTGCAACTCTACTGTATAATCCCAGTGTTATTTACTTTTAACAGACACAGCTCCCACTCTTCCTCAAAGTCTCCTTCACAGTGATTGTGCTTTAACACCAGCCAAGTCTCAGGGGGGAGGGGGAGCAGAGCACTGCAGTACGTTACCTTGAGATGTCAGCCTCGTCGGCCCCTGTTGGCATTGATCCCTGGGTAATCTTCTGTCTCCCAGGGCGCCTGGGCATCCTCTGACTCAGAATGATTACAGAGCCCCTTAAGTCAGGCCCCTGCTCCTCTGCCTCCCTTTGTTGTCCACCAATGTAAACATCATTACCATCGTCGTCCTCGCCATTATCATCAATGCCGTCGTCCTCCACCTCATTATCACCGTCACTCCTACCGTGTTCCCGGGCTTTTGATGTGGCCCAGCGAGATGCACGTCCCCCTCTTTAACATCAGTGTTGACGTCGCTTTTTCACTCTCTGCTCAACTTTGTATGAACACACAGGGGCAATGCCTGCGTAATCAACACAGCCATTATGTAATTGAGCATTAGCGATGGCAATACTGCTTTTACTCTGTCTTCAACACCATGAGGGATCTTGTCCTAGCCAGCATCTACTGTGGTTTTCCTTCACCTTTTCATTACAGAGGTTCTATGCATGCAGATGTTGAAGTAGGGGGGTTGGGGATTCTAGGTACAGTAAGTTGTTTAAGCTGTTGTAGTACTTTAAACACAGTGTATATTTGCACAAATGTGTGCACAAAAGGAAGTACAAATACATTTTGAATTATTTTCTTTATAGTTTGAATATTACTTTGCAAATACATAGTATTTCTTTACAAATATTGTAAGAAAATGAGAACACCATTAACATAGATTTCTTTCCATTGAATAAATATGATTGTAAATGCATTAAACAATTACACACAGCACAGTTGAGGTCAAACAAAAAACATTGTAACACCTTAACTTCTGTTCTTATATAAAAGCTTGACAGTAATAAAACTCTCTTTTTTTTTAATTTCTCTACAAAAATAACCTGACTAACTCTATAGGGGAGAACAGAGAGAGTGTGCGTCAGTTCATCTATGTGTTGGGATTCTGCTCCCACTCCTCCAGACATGGGACATCCCAGCATGTTGTAGCCCAAAGGCCAAAGATCCTTCTCGTTAGCGCTCCCCAGCAGAGCTTCCGTGGAGCATTCCTCTGCAGCCCACCCTGTCGGCCAGCAGAACTACTCAAAGGCAAGAGGTTCTTCCACACTGAGGAGAGGATATTGCCATCGCTGCAGTAGCAAACTGATGCAAAGTGGGCTGGACTGATTTGTTTTTGGACATACAGTATGACAGCATTAAAGTGAGAAGATGCCACATGCTGTTTTGATATTTTTGTTTGGTAGGGGGGGGGGATTTGGATCATATCCTAAATCTAGTTACACACAACCTTTGTTAAATATTGCAAACAGATCCCATTATATCTGGATTCCACAAATATTATGAAACACTTTTGTAGCACACGGCTTAGTTAGAAAAGCACCCATAGTGTGTTTTTGTGTAACCCATAATAACGTGGAGATCCAAATATAGCTATACCCAAATATAGGTATATTGCTAAGTTCTCCACACTTTCATTTTCTCATGTTATACAAAATACATAAATTAAGTCTATTTGTAAAAACAAATTATTTCCAACCTTGCTTTATACAGAAGCTGAAAGCAAATAAAAAGCTAGAGCAACAACTACCAACTTACTATCTAATATGATGTAAGTGTGATACAACACACAAACAAAAAAGTAAAAGATAAAAGCTGATAGTCTACAAATAAAGAGAAAATAAAGCTACTAGCATGCAGGCTCAAAATATACATGGTTCTGTTATGGACTCAGGGATAGCTGTTTATTTGTACAACAAATTAAAAATGGTCAATTAATCATGAAACTCACTGACACAGTAATTCCATAACCTCCAGCAAAGGCCATCCCTCATTTCTCTTACATGCCGGCTGCTTGAGTGCCTAGTCACAAGCTTGTGTATTTTCCTGGTTTACATTCTATGTTGTCTGGAAGTGAAAGTAAATGTGTTTCTTTGTGTAAGTGTGTCTTCCATGTGTGCTTGTGCTGCATAGTCATACACTGTAGAACGACTTTAACAAAAGAGTAACAAACGCCACCATCTTCACTGTTGTCACTTCACCACAGGATGACACGCTTAGATACAAAAGAGTTCTCTCAGAACATTCTGGAACCATCAATCAAACATTCATGTCTGTCAAGTTTCACACGTGAAGCACCACTGGGCTTGACAGCCTATTTCTCCATTGTCGTGGTAACAAGGTAACCAGCCATGCGGTGTCCTCGCTCTACTTCGTCTGCTGATAGGACACGGTGACCGGGGACATTAGGCTAAATGGGTTAACAACCTTAGCCAGCGTTGAGCTTCACTAGCTGCATTAGGTATTCTAGAAACCATACAACTTATATTCTATCCAATGGAACACCTTAATGCACTAGGTCCCCAAAACGCACTGTTCCAGTTTTCTTTTTTTCTGTCTGTGCCATCCCATTTGATTTATTCTCTAAATTAAATGTAGCTGAATCTCGTTTCAGCTGCCAGCTCAAATTTGGAGCAGAACATACTGTGCTCTGTCACATCACACTGTCAAAGGTTAGGCGACTATGATTGGATTGTATGAGTTGAGATTTAAGATTTCCTATTCTGCGCTCCACCATCTAGGCGGTTTCACTGTTTCTGCAATTTCTTTACTGTTAAATTGGTTTACGTTAAAACTGTCCAGCAGAGAGGGTACGGGTACTAAGATGAGATCTGGCCAACAGTTTTGTTTTCTCTAGATCTGTGTAATGGCACTGTAGCAGCCCTGTTTGAATTGTAAAACATACTGTAAACAAACTTGTAGTTATCATTGAATGGATCTTGAAGCATTAGATTAACAGCGATGTTCAATGTAATTGCAAAAGCCAGACCCTGTTTTTGTCTTGGAATTATTACATTAATAGCAAAACAATAAAATAAACCAAAAGAAAATGTATTGTGCCATTATCAGCTTTTCATTAGATAACGAATTGAAACAAAACTACTATCATATTCATAATTTAAAAGAGTATGTGTTAAATTTGCAATTTGTTATTAAAATACACACATTTTTCACGTTACATTCATGATTTACAAAAACAATTGAATTCCGTTAAAACAAAAGTAGGTTCTCATGAATAAATAGTGTACTACTGCTATTAGCGACAGAGTACAAACTGATATTGGACACATAAGAAAACCAATACGTTGTTTTTTTTGTCATGTATTTTATCTTTAGTTCATGCTGGCTTTTCCCTCTAGTTATGTAATTGACTCTTATAAATAAAGATCATCAAAAATGTTTTATTCATTTGATGTACGTATATATATTAAAAAACTGTACATAGTTTATTCTGGTTTTCACAGAATACACAGTAAGTGTCAGCAAGGTCCAACATGCACAGGTATAAAGCTCAAAACCATTGTGTCCAAAATGGTAAAAGATCCATGACACTGCTGAACCGCTGCTTCCAGTCCAGAGTTTAAACGTTGATGTATGTGGGGAGTTCCGTTGAGAACTTGACATGTGCATGAGGCTTGATACATCCTTAAGTGACGGGACAGAAAGAGTCACCAGTCAGGGAACATTCTGTCAATCTATCTGTATCTATACTTTACCAATATATCAATTGATAAAGTATCAATCTATACTTTAAGTTTTCTATCAATCTATACTTTATTGAAACATTCCCAGAAAACCTTAATTTACGAAGTTGAGTTGGGTGAGTGACACAAAGGATTAACTAAACAGAGTGATTAGCATGCTCAATAATGATAAACATAACAGCAGTATCATCATTGCAGCAGAAGTTTGCATATGGTTGATGGAAGGAGGTGACATATGAAGCAGTTGTGAAACAAGCAGTATGATGGTTAACTTGAAATTGATTGATTAGACCGCAGGCCTAAAGCATAGATTAGCAAACGTAACATGTTTTATCTATTCCCACAAGAATTCAGAATAAAGCTGTAGTAAATGTATTTAAACTTAGTTAAGAGACAGAATAGGCTTTCTCCAGGCTCAAAAATAGCGTATCGATTTTTCCTCAAACAACTTTTCATAAGGTCTGACTTTCAATGTGCTTGCATGACTGTTTTTGAAACACATCAATGAAAAGTAATACAAATAAGTACATTTGGATTAAATTGACTATTTATAGAAGGGGCAATAATACAACAAGAATTAAATCTGCAGCATATAACAAATTAAAGCAAGTTTACACATACTGAAACACCTCAGAATACAAGCCAAAGACATAGTGGTAAGACAGGTTTCAAATTAAAACCAAAAAACATTGAATTAGTGGACCGGCCCAGACATTGACACCCAATGTTCTATGACTCCCCGTCAAGCAAACAGAATATTTTAGGACATGAAGCTGGCAATTCCCAGTCTCCTTTTTTTTACTTACTTGACTCCGCTGTAAAAAAAAAAAAAAAACACAACAAAAACAACTAAACAAAAGGTGAAATGCTATGGAATAAAATCAAGATGACAAATCGGTGATGAGTGTGACTATAGTGATGTAGGGAAGGTTGTAGTCACCAATGGGCCGCGTGTTGCGCTCCGTGTCCAGAATCTCCACAGAGGGCCCCAGGTCCCGGTGGCTGGTGGGCGTGCTCTCCGCTGGACTGACTGGACTTATCATTTCTTGTTCTTTTTCGTTCTGCATCTGCGCATAGACGTTGAGGCCTGGGATCTTCCTTGATGAAATATTTACAATGAGATAGGGGATAAAGGCCACTTCCTGACCAATGAACAGGGATGGGACCGCAGGCTCCGAAGAATAACCATCCTACACACCACTATCGAATCATTTAAAAGAGCCAGGGAGTCTCCTTCGTAAGCGTCACTGCATTGTTTCCAATTCCCTGAACTTTCTGATTATGTATACCGTATTTAACAGAGTATTTAGGAAACAGATTGTCTCTCTAAAATTCTGTGAAAGGTGACAAGATGTTTTAAGTTTGTATTCCATGTCTGTCTCTTTCTCCCTCCCCTCTGTAGGTCTTGCCTCATTGACCCTTCCTGCCCTTTTCTTTCTGCTTGGCACCTTGGTGGAGGGAAATCATTTAACCTTTCAGAAAGGTCAACTAACGGAGCTCAAAAGGCTAAATATTGATAATTCCTGAGGGCTGACTGACATTTCATTTCTGCAAAATGCACTGACAAAAGAATCTTTAAATAGCGTGGTTTGAACAGTGTGGAAAGGCCAATTCTCCCATGACAAGGTATGGGTTTCCATGTAGACATTTGATGGACAGGGATCAAACTCCTCTGCGGCCTCGCTAATGGCTAGCCTTGACAGACTGTCAGGTGTTATCTCACTTGCTTACACTGTCTCCCTCCTGAGAGAGAATATCAGTTATATATTATACGAGGCAATAACAATATGCCATGTCATGAACACTGTACCTTTTGAATTTGTAGACGACAAATATAGCCAAACCCAGAACCACCACTGATAGCAGCATTAGCATAGCGGAGCCACTGTGGTTCTCACTGGTGTCCACTAGAGGCGCTGCAGGGGATGGAAAGACACACACACACCCTCACAAAGTGGACATTCAATCAAAGGCTGTATCCACTTATCTAGAATCATGTGCTCGGTGGTCAACATGTCAACAATAACACCTATGTAAAAACGAACGCAAATGCATGTGATACAGTAGTATTGACTTCTCTTACTCTTCATCTTATTAGCCCTTAGGACAGTAGCAGCATCCCCAATAGGAAGAGGCACACATACTTGTAACGAGGCTCACTCTCTGATTTTCTCTGTGTAGCTAAATGGTGGGAGCCAATCACACACAGGGTTGGGGTAGTTAGTGGACGGGGCAAAGAAACCAAAAAAAAAATACCTGGCTATCTGTCTGTCTAGAGCCCGCTATCTGTCTGCATGCTTCATGTTAACTCACGTCCCAGTTAACCTGCTTCTAGTCCTTCCCTGTCCTCACAGACAATACACTAGTTACATAGAGACGTGGGCTCCTACCTGCTGATAAATGTGCAGCATAAACAGTGACTTGGACCCCGGGCCGCAGTGTGAACTGGACCAGGTTTTGATTCAATGCACTCAGCAAAATGTCGGAAAGCTAGAGGAAGAAGGAGAAGAAGAACACAATTTATTAAGACACTGCTTCTATCTACAGTATATCGCCATACATTTCATTTCCCTTTTTCATTTTGAGAGCCCCCACCCCTACTCCTTCTACCTTTTTTACTGGGAAATGTTTTTTTGCAGGCGAAAGAGAAACATACTACACTCCAATATGCCCAATATGCAGATTTTTCTGAGTGAAGAGCTACTTTGCTCCCAGAAAAGGACATTTTGAAAGAAATATGAATGCAATCAATAACTGACCAAAGCGAGTCCAATCTGGTTTGCCCATAATCTCCTTGCACATAAACACTTTGGAGTGTTAAATTAAAAACATCTACAGCAAATGTTTTCGGAAAGGTCTAGGAATGAGACCTGATTTAATTATCTCGTAAACCATTTTGTATCAATCGTACTGTAAAGAGAACATAGTGTGAAAATGAAGATGTTTGTGCCTGACCAAGGACATGCCTAAATGACTTCCCCGTCTCTCCAACGAGTCCGTTGTCTTTCTCTCGGCTTCATCAATCTCATCAGCCTCATTTGCCAAATGAATGGCGATATGAGTAATTCCTCTGGCCCTTCATCCTCCCTTTTATATTTCTTACCTATTTAGAAATAGACTCTGCGGTGAATAATTACCTTTTTTTCATTCAATGTATCAGGTTCAATAAACCTATTATATATTCTAATAAGCAGCCCACACGAAACACTTTCAAGATGCCAGCCTTGGATAGAGACTGATGATGAGGCTACATAGAAGGGTGGTGAGCGAGCCACCCTGGTTCGAGTGGCGAGGAAAGGGAATCAGATTGAATGCCTCCCCGTTCCTCTTTTTGTTCTAGACGTAGCGGCGCGTACTTTGCTTGATGAGCAGATCTTTGAGCGTTACCATCACTCATTATCTATTCCGTGAGCCCGGGAGCGGATTCAGTCCGTCATGATAAAGGTGTGATTTACTGGGCTGACCAGCCATGACAAACGCCTCGTCTGTTTTTATAGCCCTTAGGGAGCCAAGCTCCGCCCCCCCAGGATATGACTTAAGGCATCGAACAGTCACTCCACGAGATGAATTTTGAATACTTGTCATATTTATCGATGAGTCTGGTTGAGAAATTCCGCTCACGTCTCGTACAAGGAAACCGGTGCAAAGTGATGGAACAACATTGACCTCTACTGGCAGCAGGAGGAACTGAGTGAGGACTAGGCTTTGTTTGATTTGATCCTGAGAAAATAGGGGCCTTTACCAAAACATAGGATCATTCCAAAGCGTAAGACAATAGATAAACCTCCATTACACCATTATTCGGGATGAAGCAGTGCTATAACACATCAATCAAATATGTTTTGCCCAACATCAACAAGTCTACTACTGGGCCATCTGCCAGGCCATGTTGTCAGAACACAGTGTCTAACCTGATCCAAATGGACAGTGGTTTTCTCCGGCTTCCCTTCAGTCAACTGCTTGTCTGGTAGTAGGAAGAACTCTGCCGCCGTGGGCAGCCCAGGAAGGACTGTGACCAGCAGCTGGTCTTCTCGCACCCCCGTGGCCTACAAGGGAAAGGGGATGGTATAGGGGTAGTATGTTAATCATCAATCATCAGAAACATCTTCATCAGGGCAGATTAAATCCTCTGCTATTTCATTAAGCACAGCGGCCAGAGGCCGGTGAGCGGAGAGAGCAAAATCAGCCATGTCTGGGTTCTGTTAAGACAGCGTCGCTTGCTTCAGACACTTTATGTAAGTCTGATGTAAGTGGACTTTGTTGAAATTATACTTTTTTCTCAGACTGCTCCTGACCTCCATACCACAGTTTGGAATAGCGAGATCATAGCACATCTGAGATTACCTGCCACGCTGTGTGCGTGGGCTTGACAATTGATAGTTCATGACAGCTATCTCAAAGTCTACAGTCACCCTATTAAACCATGGGCACACAGGTATTTACTGAGATTTATTCTCAGTTGGAACGTGTGTAACCTTCAGGCCTTGTTATTGCTGAGCAGCTATGGCCCTGAACCCAACAGACCTGCCATCGGCAGGCTCTAGTGCGGTGCGTGCCAGATCTGGTGTCAAACCCATGAGAAGGCTCGCAGAATCTTTTTCTTGCATTCCTCCTTTCCTCCCTCTTGGTCGTTTATCACTGTTAAAGTCTAAGCTCATCTCGCCCAGCCACGAGGGTCAGGGGGAACGGGGCAGCGCAGGGTGACACAGAGAGGTCTCGTCCTCAGCTCTAGCCCACCTGGATCATGGTGTTCCGGATCACGCGGCTCACGTCCAGCCTCCACTCGGCCACGTCGGGGTTGTGCTCGTCCAGGTTGGAGGAGAAGGCGAGGAGGTGAGACCGGAAGTACTCTGCTCGGGCAAGAACAAACACACACACGGGTAAGGTCAGCCCAGGGAGGAACGCTGATCGACTGCTTCTGGAGAAAAACAAGCGTCTTGTCTTACTTTCCTCCACCAAATCGAGAGCAGCTAGATAGACCAATACCTCTGATCCATCCGATGGCATCTTTTTTTTAATATATATGTTTAATGCACAAATGACAATATGTCCACAGCCAAGGCACTCTGGGCGTTGGAGTGTCCCTGAACAGTAGCATAGCTGTCAGCTTGTTTACAGTGCTTTAATGGAGTCACGTGTCTCACCGTGCACAGCGAAGGTTTTCCTGTCCTGCAGGATGGTACTCCCCGCGGACACCTGCACAGTGACAGTATTGATGCCTTCCCGGGAGAACGTGCACGGCACACTCCCCTCCAGGGTGATTACCGGCTAACGGGAGAGAGAGGGGGGAGCGGTGGGAAAGGGGGAGAGGAGAGAGTGAGTGAATGAGAGAGAGAGAGAGAGAGAGAGAGAGAGAGAGAGAGAGAGAGAGAGAGAGAGAGAGAGAGAGAGAGAGAGAGAGCGAGAGAGAGAGAGAGAGAGAGACAGAGAGAGAGAGAGAGAG
>JAVQIZ010033090.1:0-13658 GCA_036023535.2 Galaxias brevipinnis
AGAGAGAGAGAGAGAGGGAGACAGAGAGAGAGAGAGAGAGAGAGAGAGAGAGAGAGACAGAGAGAGAGAGAGAGAGAGGGAGAGAGAGAGAGAGAGAGAGAGAGAGAGAGAGGGAGACAGAGAGAGAGAGAGAGACAGAGACAGAGAGAGAGAGAGAGAGAGTCTGAAAGAAAGAGAGAACAATGAACAGATACGCGGAAGTGGAGATGGAGTTGGGTTCCAGTGGTGCAAGAAGAGAAGGGCTTTGTTGTTGTTGTTGGTATACTAAACTCTAGATGGGAGTACTGTTGGATAAGGACCTCTGTACAAGAGGCCAGCGTAAACACAGAAAAGGCCATGGACAGACCAGGGATGGAAGAGAGGCCGGGCAGAAGGACCGAAAAGGGGAGATGTTTCACAGCAGCGGTGGGCTGAAGCCTTTTCTGACTTGGCTTCACGCAGAGCCCCAACGGGACTCGAGCCCAGGTGTTGGGAGGAACGGGTTCACCCGAGTGTGTGTCTTTGTACGTGAGCGGAGCTCCAAAACACGGCCGACCTAGATAAGCGTGCGTGAAGGTGTGTGTCGAGGGACTCGAGAGAGTTTCGAATGTGTTTGCACTTATTTGGAGTCCCTCCTTTCCGGTAAGTTCTTTTTCGCGTGTGTGTGTTTTCAGGCATGAGAAAGTGTGACCTTTACCGCAGACTGGAAAGCACTCTTGACTTTGGCTTACGAGGAGCCAACTCGATTGGACAGAAACTACGGGGATTTTTTCGTCCCACTCACTTGCAATGCTCTGCTTCACTATCCCTACACTTTTCCAGCAAGCTTCTTTAAATGTTGCCATAACCATGGTAACGTGATGACAAGTGCTACGGAACACCAACTCTCTGCTAATTGGCATGAGATACATAGTTTTCGTGGGTTATTAATTTTCCCTGAGTATGCATGCCTGAATATGTTTTTTGATGCCATCTACACTTCAATGGACCCATTGAATGTTTCCATGTTTCATCACCAATCTTCCAAATGGATTATTTACCCTTGTTAGGAACACGCCACGGGACAAATGAATGTGGAATGTGAAGGAAACAAACAAACTTTTGTTTTGACACAACAACATATTGACAAGAAACATCAAAAACATGAAACACACCATATGTTATTGAACCAGTTCCTAGAGAGTGTGGTCTCTGTTTACACTGTGGGCCTAATCTGAACTGAGCCTGTTTCGAATGAATGTCGGCCTGTTTTGTAATTACCATAGCTATGATTTGGTAATGTGACAGGGAAAACAGAAATAAACATTGACTGCAGTGCAAATTACATATGTATTATTTTATGTTCTTTGTGCAATAACAGTTCCCTAGACTTTAGACCTGCTGCAAGCAGAGGAAAACCATTCGTAGAGCATTTATAATCATTGAATTCATGGAGGTGTTATGGAGAAAGATTCAGCCCCAAATTAAAAATAAACAGTATTTTTTTTTCACTATCTATCTTTCTTTCTCATGCTGAGTCTGTCTCACCCTCTCTTTCTCATAATTACAAACTCAAAAGAGGACGCTCTCACACACACACACACACACGCACACGCACGCACGCACACGCACGCACACACGCACGCACCATGTTTTCTTTCTGAGTGCTTGCCGCAGTAGCTTTTCCAGAGGGGCAGTCACTCAAACGCTACCTTGCCAGACATTTCAGGTCAGAGACCGGCGACATCCCTACTTCTCTGCTCGGGTCACGAGTCACCCCAAGGCATACACTCATAAACGCGTTCATGTGAAAATACTTCTAGATTATTTTACCAACATTTATTTTTGCCTAAACTTTATTTAACCAGGCAGGTCAACATAAATGCAGTCATACACACACTCACTCAGAACCACAGGAAAGGGGCACCAACAAAATGGCCAATTCAGACTATAAAAACTGTACTTTCTATAAAAACAACATAAATTGATTCTGTTTACGTGTAGGAGGGAGGGGGAGGCATGGAAGGATAGGTATGAATAAATGTGGATCACAGCTTGGTGCTGCGGTCTAATGTCACATTTACATAAGACATTGCCGGAGAACATTTGCTAAAACATCATAGCCATGCCAATGAACAAGATGCAAAAATATCTTTCCAAAGAAAGTTATGGATTGCGTAATAACAAGATGCATCAAAAATAAGCCAGCACGTAGGAGGGGGTCATGCAGGCACAGAGAAGCTCAAATTAAAATTAAAGTTGAATTGAAATTTAAGACAAACACTGCATTAGACACTGCCGGTCTGCGCAAAGTTACCTAAACTGAAGTTCTATCCTGAAAGAAGGAAAGAAGGTGGAAAACAAAAGCTTTCACAATACAGGTTTAGAAAGTAATTATAAGATGTTGCACTGGGTAGCTGATACTGCAGTATGACAGAGACTAACACACACACGCGCACACACACGCACACGCGCACGCACGCACACGCACACACACACGCACACACACACACACACACACACACACACACACACACACACACACACTCTATGCAACTGAAGGGTAAAGACGCTTTTGGTCGCCCACTAAGAGCCTATTCTAAGAGTGTCGAAAAAGGAAATGTACAGTGCCATCTCTTAAATGCACTGGATCGACCGCCTTGGCGCTTGCTGGAACTATCAAGCGCTTTTCCATTGGCCTCCAGAGATTAGGCCTATCCCACAGAGCTGTTGACATGGGTGATAAACAAGTAAGCCTTGCACAATAAAACACATTAACCAGCTTGTACACACACACAGACAAACACACACTCACACACACGGCCACATACACACACACACACACACACACACACACACACAGACAAACACACACACACACGCCCACATACACGCCCACACACACAGACAAACACACATACACGCCCACACACACAGACAAACACACATCCACACACACACACACAAACACACACACACACACACTCACACACACACACACACACGATACTAACGCTCAGCCTCAATCAACCATGATACTTGGTCCAATATAAGAAAGTGGTTGCTATGGGAAACAATTCACAACTTGAAAATAACTCTTGGTTTTTAGTAACGAAAAGCCTGTTCTATATTTGCTTTAATTTAATTAAAGGTATTGAATGGGCGTGATATTTAAGTGCAATGCCAAAGTAAAAGTTCAGTTACATCCATGATGTAATGATAGATGAAAATTAAGTACCACTGGATGCTTAGTTATACACAGACAAAGGCATCAGCACAGCCCCTTATAAATAACACACAATGATCAGGCTACGTTTTGCGTACGATACACAAAAATCACCACCAAACCCCAACAGAAAAAAATGTCGACGATTAAGGGACAAATGTTTAGAGTACCTTAGCTATGTATTCGAAAAGGGGGAGGTTTTCCTGACCAGCAAAGGGAAAGGCTGATACCTCGGAATAACGCCGCTTCATTCAACGCTCAGTGGCTTGCAGGAGATACCACTCAGAGTAATGTGCACTGTGTGAACCTTCTGTCTATCAAGTCACTGGCAAAAGAGAGCAATGGCGTGTGTTGGGCTGATTTGATTACCCCCTTCCTGCTCTAACGAGCTCAAGAGACAGTGTTTCACCCACTGCCCTCGGTCCATTTAACCTGCTCAGGCACCGAGAGCAGACACAGACGGATTCCTCCGAGCAATGCAGTGTAGGTGATGCAGCTCTTAGGTGATGGGAAGAGATGCGTCACTGTCAAACAGAGTTTCTCAGTACAAAGAGAGAGAGGGAAGTGTGGGAACGGCTTAGCGACGACTTTATTCCCCACGGCCTGTGGTGGGGAGGAGGATGACACAGCATCCCGTGATCCTCAGACTCTGTCGGAATACCATTTGAATGGAGGCGACACAATTAGCTTTGATGGTTTGGCATATTTTTTCGGTACGCAAGGACCGAATTGACGAGGCCTTGCAGCTGAACGGATCTCGGTTTAAATCGTGGCCCGCCAACAGATCCCTGTACACAACAGGCGATGGATTCACTCGCGCGACAGCTAAACAAGTGAAGAAGCAGAGCTGAGATGGGGAGATCTAAGGGCACACGGCGTACGTGGCCCGGGGTGAGTAAGCAGACTGAGGCGGCAGCAGCAGCAGTCAGCCACAGTCACAGCCAAGCATCAGTCAGCAGCCAGCTCACCCACTTGGAGCTGAGCGCTGGACCCCTGGAGGGGGAACGCGGAATGCCCCAGACCCCATCCTGGTGCTCATCACGGTCAGCCCCCCCCCCCCCCCCCAAGGCTCAACACTGTCACTCTGATACAGCTTGCTTTCACCCTTCATGACAAGGAGCTCCAAACTTACTTAAGCACTTTGATGTTAAAATAGCATTTTTTCCTGGGGCCTTGTACAAATATGAAAACAACTACACATCTGTGAACTGGCCACGTTTGTAAGTTAAAATGTAAGCTTAGTTGAGTTTTGTAGAGATTGAGATAATAAGAAAGATAGCTTTTGTGCTCTTGTTTACTTTCTACAGCGGCATACATTCATTTAAGCAAAGAAATAAATAGACATAACCATAGTAATGCATTCAAATTAAAAGGTGAACGTTCATACAAATTCATAAGAATTTAGGTTCCCTCAGTGTGCTAAATGATCACCCTATGGATGAGACTATTTTACCCTGCAGAATAAAACAAGTTTCTAGGCAGGTAGATCCCTGCCGTATTAGTTTCCGTGGCGACAGCGAGGGATGACGAGAACAAGCTTCCACACTATCATGTGTTAAAAGCTACACGAGCAATTTGTATTTTAAAACAGTGTATTTCTTCCTGGAAATGCTCAATTTGCATGCAACATTAAACCAGAGTTTGATCCTCTTTCTAATAGTGAAAGGTTACAAGTTCAATAATATGGATTCTAAGCAAACACAGCAAGATAAACATATCGACGTAAAAACCAAACACCAAACAGAGCGCCCCATCCTCTGAATACGAAATGAGAGAACAGCGGGAGATTAGTGCAAACCAAGATAGGGGGATGTAAACCCAGATAGGTGATCAATGACAATTCACAGTACCATTAGCGAGGGTCCCCGAGACTAGCCTCCTCATGGACTGGATGAACTTGAGCACCCCCTGTCTGCAGCGGCAGGTACAACCAGCCATCCTGAGGCACAGGCAGGAACAGGTGCTTACCAGCCCGCGACGTCACTCTGTCGTCTGAGACTAAGGGTCCTGGCAGGGGGAAAAAGAAGAAGAGCGGCTATGCATGAGTACCTCGTTAAAAAAAACAAAAAAAACAGAAAAGGTTATGCACTTGTTACTTTGTTGCAGAGTGGAAACTACTCACAGCTGGGGGCAATGCAGAAATGGTTTCAAAAAAGAAATGAGAAGTCCTGGGATATTATTGTCCTTTCTGGAGAATCTTCATTGCAAAAAAAAAAAAGGTACTGGACCAGGTGAATTGTAAGATGAACGATTTTGGTCCGGTAGCATGTCCTGTTGCACCAAGTTCTCTTTACTCTCACACACACTCTCTTTAAATTACTGAGACTTCAGCACACTCATGGAAGCAAAGGCATATTGCATAGTCCAACTGCTGCTGAGTGGCACTGAAACAATAAAATAGCAGCACGCACAAACAGACGACGAGGTAAGAAAAAGCCCAGGGCTATGTCCCCCTAACTTTTAAAAGGCAAACGTGTGTTCGGCGAGCAGACGAGAGGCAGGGGGATGAATAATTGAGCGCTGTCCGGAAGGAGGGACCCTCGCCAACCGTCGTCAAGAGCCTCGTGCACTCAAAGTTCCTCGTGTCCACGGAGACGCAGAGCAACCTTGCTACTTCTCCTTTTTTTGTCCTCCTTCTTCTTTTCACATCTATCCTCTCTCCCCCCTTTTTCTCACCACCTCCTCCTTAGATGGCCCTCTTTCCTCTGCTCTGTCTCTCTCTCTCTCTCTCTCTCTCTCTCTCTCTCTCTCTCCTTCACTCTCTTTGTCACGATGCTCTGAAGGTCTCTTGGCATGCGGGAGGGCTTGGCTTCCTGAAAGTGCTTGTAAAGAGAGAGAGGTGGCCAGAGAGAAGGTGTGTGTGTGTGTGTGTGTGTGGCGCTGCGGTGGGAGCTCCGGTAGCGGTGCTCTGTAGTGGAGCTCTGCTCCTGGGCCGATCGCTGCAGCAGTGAACGCCAGGCAGCCTCTCTACCACTGCTGATCTGCCTCCTCCTCCTCCTCCTCCACTTTCTCCTCCTCCGCTTCCTCCTCCCTTTCCTTCCCGCGCTCTCTCTCTCTTACGCTCTCTCTCTCTCTCTTACGCTCTCTCTCTCACCTTCCCTCTCTTGCTCACTCACTCAATACCCCCCTCTCTCTCTCTCTCTCTCACCTTCCCTCACTTGCTCATTCACTCAATACTCCCCCCCCCCCCCCTTTCTTTCTCTGTATCTTTCACTCTCTCTCTCAAACTCTATCCCACACAGACATAACATTTCCAAGCCCATACACACGAGGACACACAGAGGAGGAACCACAATCAATAAAGATCAAAGGAAGAGATACTAAAAGAGTTGACACTAATATGAGTGGCATTTGGGGACATCGTTTACCCTAAAGGACTAGTACGACCTTTCTAATTTCTCACGTCTTTGCTTTTCCTAAAATAATTTCTGGCTGGGGAACGGTGTCATGTAAAACAGGAGGTAAGAGAGGCAGGACACTCGATCAATCAAAATGTCTCAGATGTTATTCCTGTAAAATCTAACCGATTTATACACAAAGAAAATGTTTGATTGATGAGCAAGTGTCTTGGCTGTCCTATCTCCACCACCTTTTTTTTCTTTCTCGCCATATTTTTTTTTTACATTTCAGGCAGCATCTCTACTGTCCGTTTGAGCACCAATAACTGTCTGTTTCTCAGCCTTTGTGGGTGGAAAAGCTAGATAATTGAGAGGAAGTGGAGACAACTAGGAAATACTGTCAATATGGGGAGTAGTGAAACTACGTTCAATCTTTTAAGTACAGCAGACACTAGCTAGGAGCTGCAGTCACTGCACTACAATGTAGCTAAAATTAAGTTGCTCTCATATATTGATCGCCTTGAGATCATCGTGAGATGCAATACTGAGCAAAAAGTACAGTCAATTACAAATGCAGCCAAGAAAAATTTTAGGCCTGAATACTGCATGTGCTGTAGTAGCAGTAAAACGACATGGCATATTACCCCTGAGGATGTGGATGAAGAACTCTTATTCAACGTAATGACATACCTTTACATGTGGCACACTCACCTAAGCCCTCATACACGGTCTATGATAATCAGTGTGTGAAATGCTATCACAAGCACTATCCCATTGCTGACAGGGGAAAGTTCAAAGCGGTCACACAACCAGCAACCAGCGCATTTGAGCCACACATGACAGAATGCTGGCACGTCAAACAGGATTCAATGCAAATGCCAACATGAACCATACATAAAACATTCACACACTAGTCACTCACTTATTAAGTCAGTCAGTCAGTCATTTACATGCGCGCGCGCTCTCTCTCTCTCTCTCTCACACACACACACGCACGCACGCACGCACGCACGCACGCACGCACACACGCACACGCAATTAGCACCAGGTATCACAGTGCCTTGCCAGCAATCAGATGACACCAGCTGTGTCTACAACAAAGAGAAAAGGGAGACCGAGAAACCCACAAAGGGAAGTACATTTCCAGGGAACGTGTGTCATGTGCATGTCATATTACAGAGGGTCAGCTTGAGGGCTAAAGAAGGGAACAAACAAGACAATAGTACATGCTGTATACTTGTAGAATCAGAAATGAGCTTGATGAATTGATCAGTGCAAATTGAAAGATGCACTCGGACGGACAGATTATATATAGATGTGCAATAAATACACATGGAGATATTCAGGCGTGTGGGCGGTTGGGGGCTGGGAGGGAAGCCGCAGCACAGGCTGATGGCAATGGAAGCTAAGGTAAAATATATGTTCATATATTCAACATTCAACGTATGTTCTGCATGTATTAGTTATGACACATTAGCTGTCGTCCATTCTAGCCTTGCAGGTCTCACTCGACTGCGTCTCAAATGTAGCATGTTGGCGTGTCTGCTGGCTTGCAGGTCAGTTACAGGTCCATTGAGTTACATGTTTTTTGGGGGTCTAAATCAGAGACAGAAATACATCCAATGTCAATGTTGAATCGATCTAAATTGAGTTTAACACTCCGTTGCAATTCTACACTCAAAAACATCAAATATATTAGGCACAAAAACACATACATTTTAAAGAAAAATAACGTTAACATTATTGTAATAACCAGTCACACATCTTCCACATCTGTTTCTGGTCTGAATTATTGAAAGTCCTTAATTAAGAGGATTAAAGCCAGGAATTGGATTTGATCTCTCCCCTGAATGTAGCATTATTACCTACTCATGATGTGGTCATAGGTTTGAGCTCAGCTGGGTTTCACTGGAGGGGGATACAACAGCATGAGAGGCACAGCACAGGCTACACTACCATCACACAAATGTCTGAAGCTATTTAAGGGCGGTTATATATAAAAGAGACATTGCTTATTTACGAGATTAGAACTCGAGCTGTGATGATTGAGTTCCGCTATATTAACTGACCATTAGTACATTGTTGTAAAATCAGTCCTGAACCAAGTAGTGCCAATGTATTTTTATAGTTTTAAATCTCATCGCTTCATGATGAATGCAAAGCGAAGCTCCCTACAGCTCAACTGCCAAAATAAAACAAAATACAAAATACAAAGTACTAGAACAAGCAAGCCCAGTTGGTTGCAGCAGCCAGCCCACATCAATTGACATCAACAAAGCCCCTAAACTCTTCCTTGCAGCTATAAAACAAGACATTAGGAGGACATTCTCATTATCCCGCGTGATGTAACACACTGAGTGGACAGTGTGTGTCTACTGTAGGGCTAAAGCCTTTTTATCTCTTAATTAAAAACAGTAGGAGGCCTGGCCCCAGTGACAGGTCACCGCACACAGCCTCTTTAAGAAGAACTCTCATTCTTTCCCTCTGTCTATGGGGGTCACTAATCACCCTTTTTTTTTTAGAGCAGCTAATGTTAATTACTCTCTTTTTCTGCCTTTTTCCCATCTTCAGTGAGCTATTAAAGTAAGATATGGAAGGGGGCATCTCAGTCTGAGGATGCAGAACCTCCAGTGACCAGGGTCTTTTTTTAACAATTTCTGCCACAGCTAAAGAAAAACTAATTAAGATGGAAGACTTTGATTGAAGCAACGGACATTCAACAGTCAGCCCATGATGACATGTTGAACTATTTAAAATAAATAAGGAATTTCCAGAGGCAATAAACTATATTCGGTTCATCAAATGAATCATTCCCTCACTGCTGACCTTGGTCCCTTCTGTAATCACTTGTCTGCCTGTTCAGTAGGGTTAATGCATCAAAGCTAATAGTGTTGCGCTCATAGGATTGCCTTGAGATTTTTAAGAGTACTGCGCAGTAGAATGCTATAAATAGAAGTGGTCCTCTTCAAATCTGATTGAACTGTGTATTCTTGAATTCTTGAATGGTGTGGACGCACGTTAGAACGCCTTTGAGTGCTGTCTACACTGATAAACTGAGGAACAAATTATCCTGTGTGCAAGCATAACCTTAACCACTGCTTGTACTACAAACACCACAATGTAATTTCATGAAAAAAAAACATACCATGTATCCATCATTTAAAATTTTTGTTTTTGTTTATCTCCACTGTGAATGTGTGCATGTGTGTGTAGGAGAGATACTTCAAAGTTGTATTAAAGATGGTTTTTTGTGCATTTAAAGAAGCACTTTCACTGCCAACGGGGAAACCTATTGGGAAGAGTGACACATACGCAAGACAGACAGTGGGAGGGTCATAAAATATGTAAGCCTTCTTCCTTTTTCACTGCTTTAGTAAAGTCTGATCATTCAAGCAGCAAGTATCCATGATCTCATCCTAGTTGTGGTTGTGAATGAGTGTTTGTGTGTGTATGTGTGTGTGTGTGGTTTAGAGGGAGAGAGAGAGAGAGAGAGAGAGTAAAAAAGATGCATGATAAGGATGTGCAGACTTATGTACACCTAAAGTTGTGCGCGGTGCTTATCTAAAGGGTTGGGATCAGAACAAGGTCATCAGACATTTCCTTGAGCGAGAGTGTACATGAGTGGACGTCGACTCCAGCTTTGCCACAGTGCTGAGGGGCTAGAGTGGCACAGCTGGGTCCACCAAATAGATGCATAAAGTGGCGGGTGTGTTGAAGTTTTAGAGTCAATTCTCTGTTACGCTTAAAGCTATGTACTTGTACATTAGCTCAATGTGAGTTAATGAGAGATGGAGATATATGCACAACATGTGCATGTATAAATGTAAATAAATAAATGTAAATTTATATTATATTATTTTATCTACCTGACTTTTTTTGTAACTCGCTTTGGATTAAAGTGTCTGCTAAATGAATGTAATGTAATGTAAATGTAAGTATAGTATGTGCTGCATGTATTAATTAAAGTATGTCTGTAGTGTATGTATTAATAAATGTAAGTATGTTGTAGGAGCTTGTATGTACAGTATATATACTCTGCATCTACATATATGCCTGATATACACTAATATAAACTTTATCTCTCAATTTTTCATTTTCGTAATGTCTTTCACTAACACTCCTAAGCATACACACACCTGAAATAAAAATAACTCAGCTTGTCCCAATGTTGCCAAACAAGAAGCTGGTTCTATACAGATATGAGATGACTTTGCCCGTATCAAATTCAAAACAGAGGAAATAAGCAGATAAGGGAAATCTAGCACAGTCTAATGCAATAACATAGATGGACTCATTCAGGGTCTATCGTTTGCTCTGCATGTTTCATGATAAGCTCAGTGGTTTAAACAAGCTGTATTGCCAGAAACTAAGCGTCTGTCCCTGTTGTGTTGCATTGAAAAAAGCACGCTCATACCCTTACGGCGTCGTGACATCAGGAAAGGAGAAGTAGGTAGAAGGCCTGGCTCTCTGTGGACGCTTAAGATCACTGCTGAGCAGAGAACAACCAAAGGCGGGCAGCATGAGCCACAAAGCCCCTCCCATGAAATCTATGTTAACACAGAGTGAAATGGGGCTTACCCAGTGGGGCCAGAGGCGCCGTCAATTAGCTAAGCATAACAGGCCGTTTCTAATTCACTTTGTACGTATGTATTCTCTACGCATTCTATTTGTACACTCCTTGTTCAGCATCCTCCCCCACTTGCTCACACAATGATCCATCGCAACGTTTTCCATCCCTGCCTTTCTCGCACCTGTAAGATTAGGATTCATTGGGTAGGGTGGGTGAGCACAGAAAACATCCTCTTCCTATAAACACAAATTGACACTCCATCCATCCGTCCATTAGCTATACCGCTTAGCCTATGCAGGGTCGCGGGAGGGCTATCCCAGCCGACACAGGGCGAGAGGCATGGTACACCCTGGACAGGTCGCCAGTCTATCACAAGGCCAAATTGACACTCATATTTTATTATTTATAAACAAAAAAATGATCAAGGCCTTGCATTTAATCTGGAATTTGGGGATTTTCAAGCTTAATCCAAAGAGAAACATAACAATTTAAATATGACGTGACATATTTTTTTTATACATTGAAAAGTTGCACTCAGAGCTCGGACTGTCTCTTAGTGAGTTCTAGACAGGCGAGCGTTTGTCTATTTTGAGATTACTTTGAAATACAGTGTGGTCCTCTGTGAGTCTGATAGGAATCTGTGCTGCCATAATTTGAGCTAATCATGTTGAGTCTCTGGTCTTTGGTAACTTGAGAGCACTTGCATAACAAGTAACATCTTCTTCAAAAACAGACTGGAAACAGTACGAACATCAAGAGAAACTAAAAGTGTTTCTGTTTTGATCGGTACACCGTTCTTAAATTTTCCAGGCTAATCATCAAAAGGATTCATTATAAATTGACCGGTGACGCCTGGGAGCAGGGCACATATTACATTTCTGTCCGAGCCTCCACTTTGGTCCCCTGACGGATCCCAGATCATTTTTACTGACATTGTTCCCTTTGCAATTCCATTCCCATTCACAACATAAGGCTAATCGAGAATTGCATGTGTGCAGTCACAACAGTTAAGGCTGGCTTGAAGCTCACCCTGTAAACTAATTGTAAAATGCAGTGGTAGCCATTTTGTTTCTTATATTCAATAATTGCATCACTATTGTCCCTGTCTCTAATCTTGCATAGTAGGGTATATTGTGCTGTTTCAATTGGCAGTGCCAACATGACACCTCCTATTACCGGCAAGGATTAAACATATTCTAACATTATTTAAACACATCAAAAAACCAAAATGTATTTTTCTCCGCCACAGATTTACCCTGTGACCCTTTTATCCTTCTATTTTTATCGAACTATTCCATTATTTATGTATCCCATTAAATTGCTCATACTGTAGCTCACCTAACACAAACTTGGAATACTTCCTGTGTCACCAGCAAGAGCTGACAAAAGCTTCATGCATTTTTGCTTTGTGTTTGTTTTAATCTATCCACCTGAATTTAGGCTATGCACCATGCAAGTACTAGCCTATTGTGTATTGCATTTTGAAAGTGTAAATAGTTATGTCGTTACATACAATTATTTGCAAATTGAATAGAAAACTGCAACAAAAAAAGGTCATTCTGATTCTGATCCTTCTTTTCTCTTACTTTGTGTAAAGGAGTCTGTTAGCTGCTGTGCTCATTCAGGTGGAAAGCCCAGGGACAGCTTCATTTGCATCTGAAGCTGTTAGAGCTCATCATTAATGGTGTGAATCATCTTTGTGCTGGTGTTTTTCCCTCTGCGGGGCTCCCACAAGAATTCCAGCTATAGGGATCACGTTATCTATATCAGCTACCAACACATCCATATGCACGTGTACCGACATTTTATTCCTAATGTGTACAAAAAGACATTTGCAGTCACAGCATAATACTCTAAAGTATGAAATATACACATAATTAACATGGAAAGATACGCACATTTATCATACTTTTATCGCTCGGAAGAACTAATGGGGATTGATAGCAGGAAGGGAACCTCAGCACTGCAAAGAAATTACAAACATTGAGACAAAAAGTCATTATGATGGTAATTGCACACAGTAAAAGCTTAATCCTCTCTCTGTGCTGAGTGCTGAATGTAGCCTATGGATATGTAGTACATTAGATTTCGTTCACTGCATATTAGACTTGGGGCTCTGGGTGTTTTCATCTACTGTGTGAGTGATTCAGAGCAATTACACTTCTAATAGGTACTGTAGGGCCAGGGAGCCGCAATTTTCATAACCGATAAAGTAGACGATTTTATTATAATCATTCTAATTACAGAAAAAAATATAATAGGAAGAAGAGTAAGAAAATAAATGGAGGACAAAAGGAAGAACAGAATTAATAACAGCATTGTTATAATAACTGCTGTTAATTTTTTTTTAAAATAAAAATAGAATCCTTGCTTAAGACTGAGAGTTTAAGCAGCAGACTTCAATCCATGGTCAGGTAATGAGTTTGGCATTCTAGATATTGAGCCTGTCCATGACCTTTTACAGTATAAGGTGACTTCGAGTAAGAAACAGAATTCCCTAAAATGGCATGCCGTCAACTTTTGAGATGATTAATAATGCAAGCTTTTACCAATAAAAGAATATGAG
>JAVQIZ010033102.1:0-25048 GCA_036023535.2 Galaxias brevipinnis
GGCTCTAAGGCTTAGCTTTGTAGAATTGTGATTATAATTTGAGAAGAATATTTGAGGGCATAATTCAAAACCTCGCAACTGACTGTTATGAGAGAGGCCTGGAGGGAAAATCAGTGGCAGTTGCATACAGAAGTAATGATAGAGAAGTCAATCCAAGAAGCGGTAAGAACACAACGGCCGACCGTAGTCCAGTGTAAATATTTAAAACAACGTGCTGCCCACAGCTCTGCTTATTGAAGTACAACTGTGGAGACATGGATCAATTTACAGAGACAAATGATTAGTAGGATTTCAGCTGTACCGTGGTGAAGTTGTTGGCTCAACCATATGTGTTCAGTGAACAGAGATATGTGGAGAATTCCGTGTGACTGGAGAAGCTCTGAAGTGATAGGCGTTTAGGCATAAGCCTCTGTTTACTGTGAACACACGTTCCGATTAAGGTTGTATGTTTTGAACACATGGCAGGAAGGCGTCAAACCAAACAAATAAAAAAACGTAATCTATGAGATGAGGAGACTAGAACATAATGAAATGTAAACTTCAATATTTATTCCAGTAATTTCCCTGAAGTGAGGAGAAAAAGGGAGGGACTCCCACCAGTGGGCCTTTTCTTTTTAAAAAGGTGCCCTCCCCGCCGACTGGTCGTGCCCCACCCATGCGGTCCCTCTCCCCTTTCACCTCATGCCCACCCACCTGTCACTGCTGCCACAGCCACCCCCCAGCTTATCTAGGTCCTAATGCCAGCCCCAGTTCCCCTAGGAACCGTGCTCCCCGCCCTGGTTGTTCTTGGCCACATACTCACCCTCATCGCAGTGTGGCGCTTGCGGCAAGACAGGAGGCAAGGTAAGACAAACATACTGTCGGCACAATTAAGGAATGATTAAAGTTGGTTTACTGAGGAGGAGCAACAAACTCCCCTTAAGGTAGATCAAAAGTATGTGGTGTTGCTGGGTGTCAGGAGCTATCTGTGCTTTCTCCCACACTTGCCCTTATCCTCTCTCTCTCTCTCTCTCTCTCTCTCTCTCTGTCTCTCTCTCTCTCTCTCGCGCACGCTCTCTCTCTCTCGTCCACGCTCTCCCTCTCTCTCGCGCACACGCTCTCTCTCTCTCTCTCTCTCTCTCTCCCTCTCTCGCACACTCTCTCTCTTTCTCTCTCTCTCGCACGCTCTCTCTCTCTCTCTGTCTCTCTCTCTCTCTCTCTCTCTCTCTCTCTCTCTCTTCCTTACTACCTGGCACAGCCTTCCTGTTTGACCTCATAAATGCTTGTTAGTTTTTTGTGTCGTGCTTGCTAAAGTATTAGTAGGTGTGGCTGATTTGTTTACTTCGGTAATTCATTTGAGTTAGTCGTTGGTAAAGACTTCTACCGACTCTGTACAATTCACAGTTCTGCCAAAGGCATAATTTATTATTGGCTGGATTATATTACAACTCGTTACAGGTAATTTAAGAACATAAAAATCTATGATGTCATAATACCGGAGAACAAATTATATTGAGATTGTATGAATCTTGAAACAAGTAAACATATCCGTAGGCCACATACAGTAGAATGTTGTTATTCTCTTCCTGGGTACACCACCTTCATGTGTGGCCTGTACAGAGGTCCCTCTTTTTATTGCCCTCTGGCACCCTCTCTGAGACGTGACTGGGGAAGGTGCCACCCTGCCTTTCCGTGTTTGTGCCACGTTGTCGGTGTGCGACTGGAATGGCTGACCTCTAGTGCAGCTTCAAAAGGCTTCGGACCTCGTTACCCAGGGAGGGACCGCACAGGAGGCCAACATGTTGTCTCGTGTTGCAGCCAGACGTGTGACCCCACAACGGCACATTGACACCACGTGCAGAGCAGGTTATGGTGCCCAGCACGCACCCAACTCCAGCAGCCGCATACCTGGCTGGCAGGGCCTCAGCGCTCCACCATCCAAACTGCTTTTCCTTCATTCTTAGAGAGGCGTGGGCATTCTCTGTCGGGCAGGTCTGGCTTATTAAGGTCCCTCCCATCCCCTTGTCATGTTTTGTTATATTGCAAAAAAAAAAGTGTGTGCTTGCTTGTGTGGGTGTAAATGGGCGTTCATGCATGCGATGTGTGTATGTGATGTTCCTATCCGTAAAGGTATCTTTGTGGTGAGATTAAAGGATGTGGTTTCTAGGTAATGGTTCGATGCACCTGTCAGGTTGGAGGCTGGCCCAGTGACTGCCACACCCTGTCCATGCCCATATTAGGCAGCCAAACAAGGAAGGGGGCAATCGAGGACAGATGCAGCTGGCCTTTCACTCGCTTTGATGACTCATGCAGTCTTTTAGAATGGTTCCTCTTTAAATCCGCTACGCACAAGAGATCAGCCTTTACTGTGTTGTGCTTTTCAATTGAAGCAGACATGATGTATTCTATGCCTTCTTCTATCTGGAGGCACTTGACGAAATTCATTGTAATTGACTGTAGAAAATGGAAAGTGTTCTTGAATTTCTGTTGGATAAGTCCAGTGGGGCTGTCAGTGCAGTATAGGGTGGTGCTGCATGGGGATGTATCCCTCTTCTCCTGTGAAATCACACAGCCGGTGTCAGAGCCAGGAGGGGCAGCCATGTGTTCCGAGCGACCCCCGGCCGCTGGCACGGTCCCCCCTGATGACAGGCCTGTCCCACCTCCAGTCACCGGCTCCTCACGGAAAACCTGTATGTATTACAGAGTGATGAAGGAACGGGCGAAACGGCACGTTCATCCCCTGGGGTTCTGGATCATGGTTAGGGTGGTGAGAAGGCCTGGACTGTTAGGGCCGGAAACCCGGGCACGCATACTCCCCTTTGACCCGGTCACCAAGGTCAGCCTTTAAGGTCATCGGGAAAGGGGGATGTGTCTAAGGAAAACCATAAACACTCTCCCTTTCACACGCGAGCTGCATCCGTGGGCATTCCTTCAGGGAACTTTGACCTTTTGCATCCGTGTTTGTTAAGGGGTTCTCCCAGGCAACCACGCTAGACATGGGGCCCACCAGCCCAGGGATCAAATATATGAACTAGAGGTTTTCTCAATAGGCCCTGCTAGTAAGGTCAGGACGCTAGATCCCGTCTTCTGTACAGTGTTTATTACATAATAAATACTTATCTTAGATACAGGTTTTTTGAAAGGTGGTTATTATAACGTTTTCGCCCCCCAGATACGAGGTTGAACGTTGGACTTTGCATAACTGTCATGAAAAGACTTTGAATAGGCTGTGTTCCCAGGCTGAACGTGTTCAACCGGTGCCTCACGTCTAAATGACTAAATGAAGCTAGTCTTCTTTTGTATTGGCTTGAAAGGGTGGAAGGTAGGGACAACACTCTGCCATCGTATTCCAGCTTCCTTATCCTGCCGCAGGTCAATTGCTCCTTTTTTAAATCACACACTGGCCAACAATCCTTCTCAGCGGTCCCTTATATGAAGAGTGAGCACCCATAATGCTATCTGGGTTGTTGCTCTGAAGATAAGTGGGGCCACTGGCCTGGTGTTCTGGCGTGTGAAAAGCCTGTGTACTTCCTGGAAACCAACACAGCGTCCATTACAAATTCTGCGTCAGACGATCCCCCAACAAGAGACCGCGGCCATTTGATTCACTTGCATGCCTTTTTGTCACATTCCCTAAGTAGAGCTTGTATGAATAACGCTCGTCCGTATCAATCGGTAGTACAGTCGTCGTAATAGTAAGGTTCATATTTTGTACATAAACAATGGATAAATGTTATGGTCGCAGGAGCTATAAATCATCTTTGTTGTTTGGCCCAGAATATTAGCTTTGGATGTTCAGCTCTATGTTCTGGGACATGAAAGTTGACCCTGCCAGATGGATGGGGGCAGCATGGTTCAGTCACTTAGGGCTGTATTTATGAGTTGCACTGGGACCATGGAAACACATCCGGTCCTACGCAGAAAGTTTATTTATACTCCCTCACCATCCTCCGTCCCTCCTTGGTTTTAGTATACATCAACTTCAAACTGTTTACTTGGCATGCGTGGTTATGTATCCCAGGTCATTTTTCAGCCAGAGGTCAGTCATCTCACACCTTGTGTGAAGCCCTAGAAACTGGGTTCCAGATTTGTGTGTGTACAGGGTGTATTTTATTCCAGTAGGACACATTATGAGTAGTAATGATGCTGATAGTAAACCGCAGGTTCTTATGAAGAATAGTAGAAGTCTTAGGTGAGAAGAAAATAAAATCATGAAAATCAGGCAAATGCCAACTGACAGGACCAGCCCCTGACTCTGAGTGGTACAAGGGTGACGTCATTTTTAGATTTGATTGGCCTAAACTATTTTGTGAATGCTTGTAAATACAGAAGCAACTGCACATAATTCCAGCCAAGGCATTCCAATGCATGTGCACACTATAAACACTGATAAAATACTGATATGACTCGTAGGTTTGAGTAATTTTTTATTTGGTACTTAAATAAGAGTTGTTTTATGCATGATCCCTTCTAGCGCTGACTGTTACTGGCTGCATACTGCCAATAGTGATGAAAGCAACTCTTGTCTAAGCTTGATGCTAATGAACATTTTAACATAATTTGTTTACACACCTTGGCTTGAGGAGAGACACTATGATGTGCTCTGACTATACACAGGACGCCGGGGGTACCCCCTCAGCTGGCGCCCCAAACCCAGCCCGTCCCAGGTTATAGTAAGCTGGATAGGAGAGAGACGGGATCATGTGGTTGTAGAGCCGATGTCAGCTCTCTAAAGGCGGAGAAGACACACATCCAGGTTCCTCTCCCACTTTAACGATGACATTGGATCACCTCAGCCGCGACCTGCCGTAAACTAATAATAACAATAATATTAGTAATAATAATAATAATTCATTTTATTTAGTTTTTTGCGCTTTTCTCAAGACTCAAAGTGCTTTACAAAATTGGTTGTTGCACAGAACGAACAAGGAACAGACAGCTATCAAACACAACACTCAGTCTGACTACTGGAACTGGAAGCCCTCCTAGTGGTCATACGTTTCTTTAGAGTAGCGGCACAGTGTCACCCCCTTCCCCACCTCACACAGGAAAACAAACAAATGACATGTCGGGTGTTTAAATCATTATAGACCATATTTTGTAATGGGACACATGTATAAAGTTCAGCCTGAGGAATGTGCAGGCAAAAGGGAGAGTTGTAGAGCATTCTGTTGTTTGTTAATTTTTTTGAGGTTAAAGATGGCGTTTTCCATGGAGTAGTATGGGTTTTGTAGAACATAGACCCGCGTTCAGCTGCTATCTTCTCTGTCACACAACAGAGCCTTCAAACAAAATGCAAATCTGACATTCACGGAGCGTAATTTAATCAACTACACCAAACATCCATATAGATCTTGAATACGAGATAAGTGGCCTCCTGCTCTTATAGATAAGGGAAAGGATGGTTGAGACATGTTACCTGTGTTTTTGAAGGAAGAATGTATCAGACTTGTTTAATGGGACGGTGTCACTCCTCCATTTGTGAATGGTTTGCATTTCTCACTTTTCCCTTACCGTGCTAGCAGCTGGCGGTGTGTGTAGGAGCCTATTCAATAGCATGGCTGTGTTTTAGAGGGTGGCGGTTGGCCAGCTCGTCGGAGAGTCGTAGAGACTCGTCGTGGATCAGACTAACATGGAAGCTGCGGAGAAACCCGACGTTTTTGCCAAAGGGCCGATGTGTGACCCGTATTCCTTTGGAACTTTGTATGAACGGCAAGTTTATCTGAACCCGTTGAGCTATGGAGAAAGGATCAGCTATTTGCATAGTAAAATGTGCTGTGCAGGTGAGTGGATCGTCATGCAGACCAATATGGGTTGGAGGAGGAGTTGTGTGAATCAGGTGTGAGTGGAGTTTAAGGGAACGCTTAACTGAAGCACTTCAATTATATGAAAAAGTTAAAAACTATAATTTTTATGCATTTTCTAAATCATATAATTTCTAAATCGTATAGATTTGTTATTCGTGTTGTCTTTGTTAGATTAATTGTTAGATTAATGTGAGTTCCAAAATGTGATACATTCTCAAGCAAATACTGGCTGACTTTTGTTAATACATGTGTAGAAAGTTGAAAGAGGTTTGTAACGCAAAACACAAATGACTACTGCTAGGGTTTTGGCAACTCTCTACAACAGGTAGACATCTAATGAGAGTACATAATGCACATGACATGAATGAGTTACAGGATTACATCTCAGTCTTACATGACTTTAACAGAATTCTGTTAGTGGGCAGGCCAATAGTAGAAACAATTGTGTTGTATTGAAATTACTATCATATTGCCACTACCAAATAAACATTTGTTCGGTGAAAATGTTTAAGTTATCATAATAACAGGGTCAATTGTTGGTCCTAAGCAATGCATGTAATTGGTTTGTTTGAACATATCCACTGCATGTAGGGTTTATGTACACCATTCATGATCATTTTCTAAACACATACAGAAATGATGTGTGTACACTTTCACTTTCGCCCTCTGTCACCATCCAGTGTTCATTTATTGAATTGCATTGACATACATTTAGAGATAGGACAGGTATTAATATTTTAAATTTTGTGAGGTAATCACAGGACACTCCAGGACACCACAACTGAAACGTTACACATTTATGTAAAGGGGCAGTAACTTAACCACCACTGCACCTGCTAGATGTGTACGGAACATTTTGCAAAAGGAGACCAAGTGCTTGTTTTAATTCAACATTGACAGGCTTTTGTATTAGTTACATTGATTTGAAAAAAACAAAACATTTTGCACATAGTAAAAGAAAAAAAAAACGATTTTAACTATTGAGATCTAATCCCTCTGCTGTTTTACACCTGTAATTCAACAATACCACCAGCAGAGGGAGACTCGCTCTTGAAAATTGTACGTGTATTTATGTACTTCCCTCACATACCTCTCTTTCGCACAATAGATACATTCCTCAAAGAAAGATCCAGCAAGTGAGATACAATTGTTCATCACAAGGGGCTTTCCTCTAAGGCTTTGGAATGGAGGGGCCAATTAGTTATTTTAAAACTCTGCTGTCAGCACTAATCTGGAACTTTGTTGAGTCTGGAGTTAAATGGGGTTTACAGCTCTATTTCGGACCTACATCAGGCTTCTAGGACCCTGATCCATGTGGCCAATATAGAACAGTGTGTCAGACCATGGCAATAACAAACCTCCCCGAGCTAATACCTCCAGTTCAGAGTAGCGTGACTGGAGGAAAGACTGGGTGGTACTAATTATGTACTTTGAGAAACTTCAGAATTCAAGGATTATTTCACATTTCTTAGACAGTTCTTGGACTATTTCTGGTTCCTTCTTTTATCATTTTATTTCCATTTTGATTCAATGTATATGGCTCCGAGATCCTAAAAGCACCTCTCTCTTCCAGTCTCCTCCTCTTACTCATGTCACCTTCTCCTCCTCCTCCTCCCTCCATCTTTGCTGTCCATCACATTCCCCAGCACTCAGTTTGAGGAGTGGCCAGGGCGTGTTGTGGTTGCTCCTAGTTTTATTAACATTCCGTTCCCTGCGGGGAGTGGCGGGATGGGCCGGCAATGTATCACAGGCCTCCACATGCTCCCACCTGGAGAGGCATGGAGAGAGGGAGAGAACTGTAAGGGAAATGAAGAGAGAGGCATGTAGCCTCACCTGGAAAGGAATGGGTCCTCAATGGCATGTCTTGTTTTGGAAAGACCCCCCCCCCCCGCACACACACACACCCTCCCCTTGCATTCAACACTATTGCAGCCATGGGGGCATTCTTTCTTTTTTCTTTCTTTGTTAAGCTGTTTGTTTTCTTACTTGAATGCTGTTCTACTTTCTGCTTAGATTCAAAGAGGAATTTTTCTGGACTTCAAACAACTGTAGGGTCACCATAGTGCTTTTAGAGATATACAAAGGGCCATGCAGAGATATATTTCTTTCAATATTTCTCTTTGAATAGCTGGGCGGGGCTTATATAACACTTTACATGTGTCATGCCAACTAAACAGATCAAGCCTCTTGAGGGTAGAGTTGATTGACACTCCATTGCGTTGTGTTTATGCCCCTGATTTCCCTCACCCTGGTCTTCACGGACCACTTCAATGTCTCCAGAAGGTCTGTTGTTGATCAGATGATTTAGAACTGTGCTGATTGGAATCGGGGGAATTGGGTGTGAAGGCTGGCTGATTGGAAGAGCCCTTTGAAATAGAAACCCTGGTCTTTGTGACAACAACAACATGTTAATCTGGTCGAGAATGTAAATTGGAGAAGAACTCCTATGTTTTTACTTTCATCAATCAGGAATCTTTCAAAAGCTTGTCAGGAAGAACAATTAAACAATATGTACCACTGTATGGGCATAGGAAGCTGTTTGGGTATGTTTGTCTTTGTTGGGGGGTCATCAAGGGAAGATTCTGGAGTTAGCAGACCATTACTGTAGAGTTTAGTGAGCAAGCTGTATCCTTTAGCTGCCCGAGCCACCACAGCGATCCATCTACTGATGAATGAGACACAAATCCAGTGTGGGATCCCCCAAGTTTTGAACTCCCAATAGGTTGTTGTTGTCAGCTGAATGGGGTCCGAGCCTCCACCATGTCATTTAGAAAATAGCCTGCTAGACAGTATGGCTTTGAGCAGCAATCATTCCTGCGTTAGAGAGAGGCCTGACCGTTTTCCATCTGGATTTGATGAGGCCAAATGAAGGAGCACAGTAATGAGTAGGTTGAGACTTTAATGATATGTCTTTCTTCAAGGGGAGGGGAAAAGTTTTCCGTGACTAAGACGTTCCGCCATGTCTTTAAACTCGTCTGCTCCCGAGTGGGTTTGGAGCTCCTCAGAGGATTTCCCATCAAATCAAATCCATTTGATTTGTTTAGCAAATTTCTTACACAGAGGAAATTCAATGTGCTTTACACCAGGCAAGCAGAAACATACAGGGAAGAGAACAGACTACCATTAAAATAAACAAGAAATATCATAAGAGAAAATACAATTGCTCAGAATTAACAGTTTAAGCAACGTTTTGTGGCTACTGCCACGATGGAGGTTAATGACTTTTCCCAGTATATGTCTTGCTGTGACTGTCGAACGCAAGCAAGCAAGCAACCAAATGGCCTGAAGTGTCACTGTCCAACACTGCTGTTCCTCCTTGTGCAATGGGATCGCTACAGCCTGCAGCAGCACACTGTTTCTGAAGAAGTTACTGCTCATATGTAATAATGCAGCAACAATTTTGTTCTGTCCTGCTGATTAGTAATTTGCATACAGAAAAGGTACAATTTCCTTTCATTTTTTTTTTAATTTTGAGGTTTATTTTACTATGTACAGTTAAAAATACTACATATTTACTGTATAATCATATTATATCCCATTCTCTTTTTTTTTGCACACTAAGGAAGCGACCAAGCTTTCTGAGGTAAATGGGTTGTACTTTCAAGGGCTACTACTGTGCTTTTCCCTGTGTTGTACAACTTTTTAGGAGCTAAAATGATTTCCAGCTACCACTCCTTAATTCCTTAGCTTGCCTCAACATTGTTTGGAGCGACAAGGCTATTAGTGAAGGTGTGTCTCCATTTCTGCAAGCTTGGCTTGAAATAAGGTACACATACATCCCGGTGCATTTCGCAGTTTCATGTCCACACAGGTTACCTTCCTCACCACACATAGTGAACAGATGTAGTGTTTTGAGGTTGCTGGTACTAATGTCATCTCTAGCAGGGTGGGGATCAGATATGCTCCTTCTTCACAGTTAAAGGGATCAGATTCACCAAAGGCTTGGTCACACCCTGCACTTTGGTTTAGCTGTCAGCACACCCACCCACTGCTCTTCCAGGGGCCCGCAGTAAAGCGGGGGGGGGGGGGAAGAGAGACCCTCCACAATCCAGACCAGTGGTCTCACTGATCAATTCTTTACTCAGTCTTTGCGCTAACCTTTTCCTTGCAATCCTGGTAAAAGAGAGGATTTGCTACGTTGTTTGTTTTTTATGTGGGAAAGTGGGACATTGGAATGCAAAGTGATTCAATGGGTAATTGCTTTAGTTTGTACTTGTACACAACTTCCTAGTCAATGAGTGTTCAGCTGCCTGGGGAGATGGGGTTAGGATAGCGGGAGCGTATAGTCTGTAGAATATTGTAGAGATACAGGGGGACTGGATGGCTTGTCATTGACGGGGAATGAGATTTATCTACGGCCTACTATTGAGCAGTGAGGAACTGTGGCCTGCGGGCCTAATAAGTGAGGATGAGATCAGTGATCCTGCCCTGAAATAACAATGTGTGGGTGCCAAGGCAGCCCGTCCCTCCTCCTCCTCCTCCTCCTCCTCCTCCACCCACTCTCTAGTCATACTGATGCCTGCAGTTAAAGGGAAATGCCTTACATCTGTGAGTAATGAATGACTAACTATGGGGATGTGTTTGTGAGTGTGTTGACACAAGTCCTTGGATACATGCTTCACGCCTTTGTTCTAAGGCTTGTATCATAAAGCTAAGACCAACCGTATGGCCTCATTTTCATTTGCTCCCATTGCAATGTACAGCACCTTGCTAACTGTCCCGACTGAATCACTTTATGAGTGTGTGTGTGTGTGTGTGTGTGTGTGTGTGTATGTGTGTGTGTGTCATACACTAGCATACGTTGAACTACGTAGTGGAGCCGTGAGACTGTAGCTGCAGGTAGTGTGTCTACGGCATGCGGGCCACCACACCTATTCTGTCCCCGCCCATTTCCTGCTTAAAACAGCCACGCCAATATGACAAGGCAGAGGAAGGGGTGTGTCCCTGTCTTGCCCATAATGTCCTCCAAGCTCATAGCCACAAACACACACACACACACACACATACATACATATGCCAACGCACACTCCACACACGGACAGGCCTAGACTACATAGCCCAAAGGCACCATTTACGCTGAAAGGAGAACAGAAATAAAGGGAAGAAAAGAAAGGCAGAGCTCAAACCGAGAGGAACGAGAGAAGGAGGGAGAAACCTTAGGTCTAATGTGCTGACTGGAGCCTTACCCACACGACTTCGCACACCGACTGCTCCTTCTTGACTATCGGCAGCAGTGAGAAGAGAACCAGGGAGTAACGCTATAGAACCGGGAGACACAAACGCACACGCACGGAGCGGGGCTCGCATTTCTCTGTGGGGTCGAGTGTCAGGTAGACAGGGATCATGAACTCTCAGCAGCAGCAGCAGCAGAGGTACAGGAACTTCTCCTCAGACGGCCTGGGGGGCCGGGACAGGGTGCCCTCTGATGACGGCTACTACCAGGGGATGCTCAAGGCTACGGACGGCCGGAAAGGTAACTTGCTGTGGCCTCGTCAACGCTCCCTGGAGATTCATCCAGTCCCTTATATACATTTTTTTTTTTTTTTTTTTTTTGCAAGCATAGTGGAGATATGCATCTTTGTATTGTGTGTTTTAGTGTAGCGTAAAACGTTTTTTGTGTGTGTGTAAGAGTGGTGGTTTTTTTATCTGTAGTATATCTTTTTTTGTCATCTTCATGCCACAATTGGCTGGCTGTTTTGTTGCTGAGTGGAGAGAGGATGTTTTTGAGGTCTGTAATTTTAGGTTTTGGATCTTTTTCAAGTCATGTGTACAGACAAGTTCCTATAGAGGTTTGTACTGGCACCTGATTGGCCGGCTGCGGTCATAACGAGCTCTCAGATCTGTCAGTGGGAGGCATTGATATACCAAAAGCCATTCTAGGTGGGAGAGGACTTGCGTTGGTTTTATTATTAGACTTGACTGTATTCACAATTACAGCTTGAAGCTACAGTTAGCATCAACCAGGAAGTTTCCTCCCCTGTCTCTGTAGCGTCAGTTGTAGGCTATACATATGCTCTAGGAAACAATTGTTTGTGAAACCAGCATCCCAGGACTTTTTCCAAACAAAGATCCTCCATATTGAGTGTCAATAGAGGACACTCCCACCCTCTCTCTTCTTTCTCACTGCATCAGCTGCTTTTCTCTCTTTCTATTAGTCAGCAAAGCTCACTGACTGTTTCTGGGAAAGGGAGTGAAGATTCTGAGTTTAAGGGGCTTAGTATACTTTATGATCAAACAAAGCATTTCCCCCTCATAATCTTACTATTTCTTTTTACCTTGCAGCTACATAAATAATATCACATTATTTATTTATTCATAATCTGTGTCTTTATCTCCAGGCCGGGTGGAGGGAGGGTGTGATTACTCAGTGATGTGTGGCCTATTAGATTACCACGTTTCGTCATCTAGAAAGAACAGCCTTTTGTCCTGCCCTGGCAGGCACTGACTTGAGGAGCTGCCTTGGGCTAACACTGGGGTTTTATCTTTCTGCCATTGTGGCGTTTGAACTCTAATTTATCAGAACGTGGGGATAGAGTGAGTGGAGAGCCCTGAAAGAATGGTATGGCTGCCTTAGAGCACGCTGATTGTGGCTTGGCGCTATTGTACACCGCTGTTGGACTGACTCTCATTGAGCAGAGGGAGTGTTTGGTTTCACGTTTTCAGGGGATCCCCTCCAAAACCAGTTGTGTTTTTTGGGCACTTGATACCCAGTCGACCCCCCTGCATAACATAACGACAAACCTTTAAGCCACGGTTTGACTGAGTTACACAGTGTTTAACGGGATTCATTGTTGTGGAATGACCTTAAGGTTCACATTCATTTCTGGTATGGGAGTGGCCTCTGCGTATAGACCGAGAACTCTGGGACACATTCCAATGCCCTTAGCCTGTGCTGGGTTAGCAACAGCAATCAGCCATTTGCGTCTCCCTTCCATACTGTATCCTGTGGACAGGAAGTGGAAATGCAGAGGTCCCGTCTCGACTTCTAATGAGTCACGTCAAAGTCAGTCATGCCAAAGTTCCAGTGGTTTCTGCGTAACCTGGGGGTTTCCGTGACAACGCGATTCCATGAACACTGTCTCTGAAGTGAAATCCACCCACCAAAAAAAAAAAAAAACAACGCACAAATAGGGAGCCTCTGGGTGCGTTTCCAGGGAGTCAGTGTGCTGTGTTCTCTGTACTTTGTCTTTGATAGCTGGGTGTGTCTGTGCTGTGACTTAATAGGGCAACCTTTCACTTATTTTAACACTGATAAGGTATAGTATATGGACATTGGTAATGGTTTGTTTAAGGATAGCCTGTGAATAGTTCAAAACGTATGAGCCACCACATCAAAAATGCATTTGGACATCAGAAGAACATTTTGCCTTTGGCGTAACGTGCACACTACTCCTATGGGAAGAACGCGCCATCATTGAGCCAGTGTTTTCTAACGGGACATGCTGACGGTCTAAATCCAGACGCCTCACACAACAGGGATGAAGGTGCCATGATGAGTAGTCATGACACATGTCTGGAGGCTAACAGTGTCTACAGCGTAGACTCTAGAGCTCTTTGAGCTGTAAGTAGGTGTGGCCAGGTGTGTTTCTTTTGTGGGTGGGTGTCCTCAGGTTGGGGGAGGCTGAGATCAGGTTGTTTCCTGCCCAAAGACACTGTCTGATTGACTTTGACGGTTTGATAAGAACACAGTTTGAATAGAATGCATAGTGGTTCAGCTGGTGTTGTTTTAGGAGCCCATAAGAAAAGGGTAATAAAGTTAAAATCACTGAACAATATTAAGATCCTTGGCTTCCCATACACTCAAGTGATGAAATATTTTTGGAGGTCCAGTTTGTTTTGTTGTCGTCCAGTTTAATGTGTATATGCTTGATTTGATGACGTGCATTGTTTTAAAGTACGCACCCAAAGCTGTAAGGTGCACCTGACAAAGAAAAGATGTCCTTGGTTACCCTCATGGTAGAACACGCCACAGAGTCTGCTGACAGGAACACCTTAGTGGGAGATATGTCCTCACTGACACCTCCGTCCTCCTCGGGCATGGGGGCACATGTTACACCTAGTCTGCCATGCCCCCTGAGTCATAGATACTATTATACAGCTGTCTCTGCAGTGGCATGATTCTGTACAACATCTTTGCATATGAAAAACATGTAAATACTGTGCTTTGGTTTACTTTCTCCTTTGGGCACTTTTATGTTTCTTTGCAGCTGAAATAGGTCTTCATTGGTACGCGATCACCATGAGGGTTTTATAATACTAACCTTTCCCACTCAGTGTTTCTTTTCATTACACTGTCTGAAGTGTGTCTTTTTATGACTTTGTCTTGCAGACGAACGAGACCGGGTACAGAAGAAGACCTTCACAAAATGGGTGAACAAACACTTGATAAAGGTAAGGATGGCCACCACATGCATGCCTCCTTCTTTAGTCAACATCTGTTATTCCCTTCACGTCTACACTATAATTATGAGCAATTTACAACTCCAGAGATTGTCGTTAGAGATCAGTTAACTTCAATAGTGATAATGATATATGAGTTTTTGGTTTCTTGCATAGCCACGGATGTTTATTAGAGAGGAATTTAGAGTGATTTTTTCCCCCCTTGCTGTTCCAAGAGAAACCCCTGCTAGTGGCACATTCTTGATTTTGATGTTGTGACTCATCGCCCCAAATCCTCCCACAACCACAGGGGACGTAGCCGTGTGCTTTCTGATGGTTTCAATTGAGCAGCTGGATCTTCAGCTTCAACTTAAGAAAATGAAACCTTTGACTACCGAGGAGATTTTGTTTTTTGACCTTATGCCACTGCCTGAACACGGTGTTTTGCTGTAGATAGACATTTCATTTCTCGATCGAGAGCAAGGAGAGAGCAAAACGAGATCACTGGATGGTTTGACTTCTGTTTTCCTCATCACTATGCTTTTTAGGAGCACCATTTCTGGTTTTGGCCAGGTCTTTGTTGGTATGCGCAGATGAGATTAGTAACGATGGTTTAGCCGTGACAGTGTGTAAGGGTCCAGAGGGAACCATCCATGCTAAACATGCAGGTGTCTTTGAGGTCATGATACCAACAGACCATTGCAGTAGCCATAGCAACACAATATTAGGACAGCAGGGCAGGATCGTTCATCAACGATCACACCGGTCGCCTGCTTTTTTTTTCTCAGCTCATTAACTTTAGTTGTTTTCATTATCGTATGCACCTGTGAAGGTTTGTCGTCAGAAGTGACCCCACAGGAGGGAAGACTTGAACACATACGCGCGCACACACACATTCTCACCCACGCACACTTTCATTCTCCCTAGTGTCACACACGCACACTCACTAGTGGGGAGAGGAAGTTCACCTGTAGTCTGGTTTGACCTTTGACCGAGTGACACTGTCTGTTGTCGCTCTCCCCCTGTCACTGGCCTCATGTCTGCTCCCCTTCCCTGTGGCCCTGAAAGCCAGCCAATTCATCATGCTGAGGCCACAGTGGGAGGGCTGCACAGGGCAGGAAGGGGGTGGCCTAACCAGCCAAACCACTCACTCCGGAGTTTCTCATTAGAAATGAGGAACGAGGCCGACAACAGGCAGCCCCTCCTCCGGTGCGTGTAAAAATATCCCTGCTCACATCATTTTTCATTCAACAAAGCCCCACCGGCCACCAAACATTTACAGGCTTAAGCCATTAAGGGCCCCCTCGTTACTCTCGTTTCCCGCTCTTAAGACACAGCTCCATTCATTGCGCTCTCTGATTGATGGGGGGGCGGGAAAGGGGAGAAGTGGACGCACACAAGACTGTTTTCCTTTCCGTGAAAATGCAGCGCTAAGATATTCTGTTCCCGATATAACACAAACAGTCTCTCTCTCTCTTTCACTTTTACGTTTAAGTGGTTTTTTTTGTGCACCAGTGACGGTGAGTCATGTCCATCTGGAGTCGTTTAGCGCGTTCCCTCTGAAGCAGCAGAGTCTGGGTCTGGGTCTGGGCCCGTGGCCCGGACCCACAGTGGCTGGCTGCATGGGCCAACAGTAGCACATGTGCTTCACAGACTCCTGGGCCTGGAACGCTGCCTGCCTGCCTGCCTGCCTGCCTGCATACCTGACCCAAACAGAAATAAATGCAGCTACGCCCCAGTGACACAAAATAGCATTTAAGTTTAGATTACGTTTAGCTTGAGGAGCTATTTTCCAAGCCTCCTGAGAGAGAGGGGACTCCCTGGTCTATTCCCTGTAGCTAACATAATTTATGCTTCGTTGAGCAATTGTCTTTTAACGTGGCAGGTCCTTTTCATAATAAATGATTGAAAACACATGTTTAGAAGTAAGTCGCATATCGTGGGAAGAGGTGTTAACCGGCCCCCTCCCTTCATGCCTGGCTGATTGTGGAGCTGTTGGTTTTAATGGTGGGCTGTACTGAGGAAGACCCCTGAGAGGAGGCAGTCACAATCAGCTATAAAGGGATATGGGATAGTTTCCACACACGTTTAAATCATTTTGATGGCGAGGGAGGGTGTGAAGACCGGCATACTGCAGAATATATATGCAAAAAAAGTTTCCCTTTAAGATTTTTTATTGTACCTGGTTTCCTTTGCAGTAAACATATGTTTAAACCAAACACAATCCAATGGCTGAGAGGCCTGTGCATGACACGGGGAAAGGTGTATTAAGCCACAGAGGAGCAGAGTCTATTGAGTGTGTGGTTTGACTGTGGTCAGGTCTAGCCCATGCACTGTACTAACAGTTTTCACCTAGGGAAGCCACCGTCACACACACAGACGATCCGACAGCTCGCTTGACTCCCAGACAGCAATTTGTACCGTGTCACCAGCTGTCAGCTGCAACAATGTGACCGGGAGCACGTTAAGGCCCACTCTTTAACGTGCGGCTATTGAGTCATGGTGATGGACGGGACTTGAATAAGTGTTGAACAGATCATGTACAAAAGGGCAGTTACTGCCAAAGAGGGCGGAACTGAGTTGTACTTGTATTACAATAGAAAGTTGTTTTAATTATTATTTGTATATAGTACCTTACATTAAAAGATGGTATCTTAAATTAAAATATATGTACCAGTCAAACATTTGGACACACTTTCCCATTCACTTGACAGGTACTGTATGTATATATAATACTGTGAACAGCAGCACTGTTTTAAAACATTAAAATAATGTATGTTACATCTGTGAGTAAACACTGCCCCCTAGTGACCAACCGTCACATAGCCTCACCCTCATAGCTATTGGTCAATGCTCCACTGGTTGACATAAAGTCAGCTCATGTAAATGCTTTGATTTAGAGAGCTTTGGGTAATACAAACATAGGTCAGTGTATGTTGCAACTTGCTGGATTTGCTTTGTGTTCAAGACGTCTTAGATTGTCAACATTTATGTATTACACTGTAAGCTGCATTACAACATTGTTCTTAACCTACGTTTGTCTTGGTACTAAAAAAGACTAATCAAAAATATTTGTTCATCCTCTTCCACCTTTACATCCATTTCTATCATACGTTTGACCACATCTCCATTCTATTGTTAATCCTTTTAACCTATGCTCATTCATTGATTTTTAAAAATTTTATATCATCCATTTTTCCCCACTTCATTCTCCGTTCTGTCCTTTTCTCCATCTCGTCATTCCGTCTCTTACCTTCCTCTACCCACCCAGCACTGGAGAGCAGCGGTAGGTATCACCTGTCTACAGGCCCCAGCAGGACTGTACTGGCTGCCTCTAGCCCGCCCCCCTGTGCCTGCATGTCGGCCATCCCGCCCTAGGCTCTCCACCTGAACCCTTACTCCTCCATAGCTCTCTCTTGCCAGCTCCCACAACCTTCTCCCCTCCACTAAATCATCCTACTCATCACGTCATGGTCTTCTTGTCTCTCCCGCTGCTTGAGTGCTATGTGTTTGATGTCCTCCATTTGTCGTGGAATGCCTCGGCACATTGAGTCCGTCTCGCACGCTGTCATTGTAATAAGACACCGAAAGCATTTTCTAAACAATCCTGGCATTTTCTAAACAATCCCAAATGTGTCTAGATGGCCTGACATTGAGTGCACGAGAGCCAGTCCCACCTGTGTGTGCATGCCCGTGTTTACATTCTGCGTGCCGTGTTGGTCCCAGACAGGTGTCATTGTTTTCACTTAGGTGTTCATTAAGACTCACTGAGAGACATTTATCACCTGTCACCGAGGTTGGCAGCTGCCAACTGTCATTCAGCACCAGGTGTCATAACAAGCCTAGAAGACAGGATTTTCTTGGTTGCTGGCAGCCATACATTCCTGGCCCAGGGAGATCGATGTACCGAAGGAGAGGCCTCCAGCATATAGATAGAGGGAACACTGTCAAGTCAGATGGATGTTGGAGGATTTTTTTAATATATTCATACTACTTACAGCACAGTAGGGTAGTTGGGTTGTTACATGGCATTGCACAAGACAGCATATTGCTGCTTTATTCACTGTGCTGTGTGTGCAGCAAGCTATATATGAGTTACACTTGATCACGGTCACCGTGCCACCCTATCTGCCCATAAGGCTGTTGCTTTGGATTAGACTGTGATGTCATGTCACCTCAACTCTCTCTCTTTCCTTTTCCGTTCCAGGCGCAGCGTCACGTGACTGACCTGTACGAAGACCTGCGAGATGGACACAACCTGATCTCCCTGCTGGAGGTGCTCTCCGGGGAGACGCTGGTGAGCCCTTGACCCCTGACCCCGCCTCTGGGCAGTGAATGGGACGAAACGCCAGCATCCAAACAGAGCTTTATTAACCCGACTACTGCTACTAGCACGAAATGAACGCTTGTCAAAGTTCAATCTAAAATAAAGTCGCCATGGTTACAAATCTGCGCCAGGCTTTTACGCCTGAAAAATCAAGCCGAAACCAAACAAAACTGGGTACCCAGATGTAAAAAAAAACTAAAACAATATCTCTTTAAATTCCTAAGATGAACAACCTATCCCTTTTCTTAGAAATACATGTAATAGCTACATTAGAATATATTTTGGCATATAAACTAAAGCCAGATTACTAGTGGCAATCCAATCTCAAGTGCCTTCCGGGGACCTTGCACACTCTCTGCTGCAGTCAGCTCATTGCTCCCACCACCGTCTCCGCTCATCACTCAGGCTTCTCTCATCCTCCTAACCCATTAACTGCATCCTCTGGCTTCACTCACTCTCTCTCTCTCTCTCGTTCTCTCTCTCTCTCTCTCTCTTGTTCTCTCTCTCTGAACCGTGTGCTCCTATCTGAACCAGGGTTCTTCTCTGTCCCTGCTCTCCATCTCCTGCCCCCTCTTCTCTTTGCCCTATCTTGTGTCTGCTGACCTTTCCCCTTTGGCCTTTGCCTCCTCTCTTTGCACTGCTCTTGTTGGAGCTAGACGAGGGAGAGAGACGTGGCGAGGAACGTGCGCTTGGTGAGTGGGTCTCTGAACTTAGGGTAGTCTTCCTCTTTTTCATCTTCTTATCGTGGCATGTTTCACCCCCCCCTCTCTCAGTGGCTTAGCTCTGCATGATGTCCGTCCTTTTTTTGGCAATGTGGTCTTATACTTTGGGGCTTTCCTATTGTTTATCATCGATAAAGCTTGCCAATCATCAGTGGTTGTTGACCATCTACAGTAAATGATGGATGTAGAAACAAAAATGCAAAAGGAAGTAATAAAGATATGAACATTAGTAAATAAAACCTTGGTTAACTGTTGTGTTTTGCACATTTAGCATTGTGTCAGGCTAAATTGTAACTTTTGCCTATGTATGCACTTCAATTAGATACAGTTTTGTGTTTGATATATATTTTGTAATTGCCTTTTAATGTTGGCTTATTATAATTTGGACAGCACCATATTTCTAAAGCCGCAGTAGATTTATTGAGCTAATAACTAACCATGCATTATTAGATTAGCCAATGCATGAACAATCCCTTTTTTAATTTTAAATGTATCTCCTTTAAATTAATATTCTTTGTAAATCTAATGATTGCCTGTTGTGGTGATGACAGTTGTGTGTATCTAAGCTGATTATCAAATATAGTATAAAGGTACATTATAGTCCATTAGATAGACAAATCACTGTGTTCACCTATGTGATACATATTTGACCAAAACATTCACTCTCAATGTCTTCTGCTGTTTTTGCATTTATGCATTTCCACTATTTACATTTCTTCTTTGATTCCAATGGTTAAGGTTGTACGTTCTTCATAAAGTCCACAAAAGAAAGAATACTCTGATGTCATCAGGTTCCACTGTCCACCATGTCTCTAACCACAACCTTCTTCTGTGTGTCTCTTCAGCCAAGGGAGAAAGGACGCATGCGCTTCCACAAACTACAAAATGTACAGATAGCACTGGAGTTCCTAAGACACCGGCAGGTACGGCACCTGTGCTCTCCTTCAACTTAAGCTGTTTTGTGTCACAACGTGAAATACGTTTTATTTTTATTTTTATTTGAATTACTCTACCTGTCATATGACCAGTGGAGTCTCACTTCTGTGACATTGTGTTGCAGGTCAAGCTGGTGAACATCCGGAACGATGACATTGCTGATGGCAACCCGAAGCTCACCCTGGGGTTGATATGGACCATCATCCTTCACTTCCAGGTGTCTTGTTCTGTCAGTGTTACGTTTCATTATTATAAATCCCTCCGCCCGTCTCTCTGACTCCTGGGATCTTCATCGGTCGGCCTCCATTTCCAATCTGTCATGGCGTCACGTTCATGACTTAGTAAGGTGGACTATAAGACAAATGATGGGTGAAAATAATGACCAAATCTTTCTATTCAGTTTCACACTGTAACACTCTAACCAAACTCTTGAATCAAACTAATCCATCATAAATGATAACAACTTGACCACTGAATACAGAACAATCGTCTGGCGGATCTCATTGCAACAGCACAGTGTTACGCTGCATAGCTATGTGGGTGCGTGTCGCACTCCCCGTCGGTCCCAGGTGGAAGGTGGGGCGTTAGTGTAACTCACTGACACCCTATACTGCCAGGCTTCTTCCCAGCTGTGCAACCACTGCCCCACCCACTCCCTGATCCCTAGTGTGCCAGCCAAAGATCCATCTGCTCCAGCTAAATTTCAAAACACACACACCCAACCTTCTATCATAAAATAACTACGGATTACATTATTTGAAAGCGCTACCAGTTAATTGTTATTGACACAGGCAGTAAGGGAGGGACTCTTGTTTGGAGGAAGCCAGGGAAAGTGAATTGGCGATTGTATCCTCCTGCACATAATAACGGCTCTCCCTTAGGTAGAGGAGGAGATGGGGTGTCTCTTTTGTGTAATAGGAGGAGGGAGACAGATGGGAGGGCGGTGGTGTCTGGTGACTCATAGAGCCCCCGGAGACTTGATAAGGGTGGGGCTGATCAGGACAAAGGCTTGAAACGGCATACCGACACACACACACACACACACACACACACACACAAACATAAACCAACGCACATTACACAGTTTTACCAGGAGGGTGTGACTCAGAAGAAAGTTCTGGTGATCCTGACTCATTCCCTCTTTCCCATCTGAAATCAGACCCCCCCCCCAGGCAGTTTATTAGCTAGTGGCGGCTTCCCAGGCCCAACCAGACAGAGCCCATGCTGTGTCCTGTGACCCAAGTCAGAGATGGTCTCCCCCCCTTGCCCCATGCCAGTACCAGCGTAGCTCAATGACCTACAATGTGGATGTGATTCACTAATCCATTAGCTTGCTCCAACTAGGAGGGTTCCTTTTTTTGGAAACCAAGCCGTTTAAAAGGAGATGTCCCTGAGGTTGTGTTAGATTTTAGCCCCAGTTGAGAGGCCCTTGTTAGTTGATAGCCTCTCACATCAGGGGGGCTAAAAGGGACCCTCTAATTACACTCTCAGACATAAGAAAATAACATTTTATCTTCTAGATCAATAACAATCTTTTTGGGGGGAAAATTATTGACCATATCACTCCTGTTCGATGAAAACCTTTTTAACAATTTATAAAAAAACTGTAGATTAAGTTTCACTAAATGAATTTCTTTTAACTGTTACAACATGTTCTGGGATCATTAAAATCCAACTATAGTAGACCATTGTATCTCTTCGTGTAGTAAAGTGGAGTTAAAAAGTTTTCATCCGACAGCAACAATACTTTCTCCTCATATTCCTCTCAACAAGCACCATTACTACTCCCTCTCTCCCTCCCTGCTCTCTAACCCTTTGTGTCTGACCGCCCCCCGCTCCCTCCAGATCTCGGACATCCAGGTGAACGGTCAGTCGGACGACATGACGGCCAAGGAGAAGCTGCTGCTGTGGTCCCAGAGGATGACCGAGGGCTTCCAAGGCATCCGCTGCGACAACTTCACCACCAGCTGGAGGGATGGCAAGCTCTTCAACGCCGTCATCCACAAGCACCGGTGAGTGGTCATGCCTCGGCATCAACCCCCCCCCCCCCCCTTTTGAAAGACATTTGTGGAGTCCCTGAAACAGTTGAAGTAGGAAAATTGTTGTATGATCACATGCTCTTGTAATAAAGGGGCACTGATCGTTACGGTTAAAACTATACATTTGAAAGCACTAAAAACATACAGCTTCAACATACAGTACATACTTACCACGCTGTTCTCAACACAAGTGTTACCTATTGTAGGTAGTCTAATGGTAATAGAGTGGTAATGCGTCTGGCTCATCGTGGTATGTTGAAGCTTGCCGTGGCACATTGCTGCGCAGAGCAGGAGTACGACCTTGGCATGTTCCCAAAGTCGATTTCACTTCTTCATGCTGGAACCTGTTCTTTGCTAACATGAGGCAAGTGGTACTGAGACCCTTTTCTGAGTCAGTTGACAGTAAGGACATGTATTCTTTTTTTGTGCAGATTTTATTAAAAATGTTTGGAGTAGTCTTTGTTTTAAAGCCTGCGTTTTGTCAGTGATTACAGGTGTGGTTTGGCTCTAACAGAAAATATACCTCCCACGGTTGTGCCCCCAGGTTATAAACACTTCGACAGAGTACCACTTCTTTAGGGTGTATATCTGCAATTGGCTTAGTTTCTTAGTGGCTTAGTTGTTTTTCGAAACCTTGTACAATAACAGCGAATAAGCAATGCATTTTTAAGTCATTCCAATATGTGCTTGATGGTACAGGTCCTGGAGTCCTGGTCCAATACAGTGTCTATTAAAGCTTTGCTAAGAGCATGTCAGTGCCCTGGGCCTGGAATACCATAGGTGGGTGTTGCCAGTCTCACAGACAGGTTGTTACTCTGGCCACTGCCCGAAGTTCAAACACTGCAATTACTGTTTTGATTAGGTTATTTATGTGCTAATTAACAGGGAAAGCATTTCACGTGGTATGGTGAGTTCTGTTAATTCACCATAGAATGTGTCTTTTGTTTCATAACCCCTTATATTGTATGGTGGTTTTATGTCCACTTATTATAATGCATGAGCACTGACTTAGTGCCTCAAAACATTAAATACATTGTCCAAAGAATTCGATGTATAACCCACCCAAAGTCTACGTAACATGAAATAGTTTAGGGGAAGGTAAACATGCTCAGGTTACAGTGGAAGGGAGGGATACAGCCAGACAACAGGGGAGGGCTAGAGGCTGGGCTGGGTGTGGCCGGCGTTATACCGTGATTATGAAAAGTTCCAAAGAAGATGCCCTCGGGGACTGGTTCCCCTTCAGCCTGAGCATGTACCTGCAAAACACTGCACGCTAAGGGAGAGAGAGAGAGAGGGTAAGGATTTAAGAGAAAGCGAAACATAGAGAGGGAAACGGAGGGAGAGAGAGAGAGAACGAGAGAGAGAGAGCATAGAAAGAAGAGGAAGGATCTTTGTGCCAACAATACCTTGGGCTGTACTTTTTTTTGGTAACTTTTTTCAAAGTTCGAGAAGGTGTGGTGTATGGGAAACATTAGTCTCAGAAGCGCACGGATACTTTTCTGAACAGCTCTCGTTCGACACATTGGCAAGCCATTTTGTGTACCACCGCGCTGTATCTTTCACCTTTGGATCTCCGGAGCTTGTCGAAGAGGTCAGGTCCAAGGGGAAAAGAGCAGTAACCTGGCTTTACCACTAGGAGGCTACCTTTCACCCGAAAACGTGTTGTTTTGAATCGAGCATCAAGAACCCTGAATACTTCAATTGGATTTACATGCAGATCTGGATCCGGGGGCCTCCACGCCAACTGATGACCATGCTTTCAGTTGGAATGACGGGTACAACAGCTTGTGAAGGAGCTCTCTGTGGGAGCGCAACGTTCTCCTTGGCCTAATTAACGTGACCGATTATCAATCAAGCGTTCTGTGTTTGACGCGCTTCAACTCGCAACATTCACCATGTTACAAAGTCTGAAGAAGAGGTTCCGGAACCGAAAGAGGACCCGCAGCTTGTTGGGCAGCGTGTCGGGCTCCATCACTGACGTGGACGACCGGGTGGTGATGGTGTGCGAGGACATCCCCTCGGAGGGATCCTCCACAGACTCTGGCCGGGGCTCCAACAGCCCTGGAGCCCGCTCCAGCAGCGAGTTCCACCCTGGGGAGCCGGAGGTGGTCCACGGCTGGAGCTCTCGCAGCTTCCACGGACGGGAACGGAGGGCGCCAGCCTACAGCTCGGCGAGGCCAGGCAGGCAGCTGTCTCTCAGGGAGGTGCGGCACCTGGAGGCCCCTCCCAACCCCGGAGACCACTATGCCGTGCGATCCACCCTGCACGTCAGACAGTTGTATGGGTTTCTTCTTACCATGGCCTGATTTCTGGCCTTTCTGTCTTGGGATTTCATTGTAAAATTGGTTGTGCGTGACGACAGACGTCCTGAGATGTGCTATGTGATGTGCTTGAAATGCAACCACTGTGATTGTGTTTTTGTATTTAGTTGTGTGCGTGTGTTTATAGAATATGTAATAATAAGAACAAACTGCTATAAGATAACAACCTTGAATATATGCCTAGTCAGAACAGCTTTTTGCTATTTTCACTCACAATGCTGTCTTTCAGATTGAAGCATATATATCTATATGCTGTATATACAGTATATATCTATGATATCTCTGTGGGGCTGTGTGCGAGGCAGTCAAACACCCAGGGGGACACAGTGGTAGGCAGGTGTTCACTCAGATTTACGACACGCAGGCAGCCTGCTGTCCTCCTCACCTCCAGAACTCTGTGTGTACATGCATAACAGTCACTGTAGATCACCCCAAGGCAAAAGGCCTGCTGAAGGGTTTCAGTTACACATAAATGACAAGTGATTACATTAATGTTAACTGGCTGTGTGCACTTTTGTTCTTCTGTATATATATATAT